>VZTV01063883.1:0-13191 GCA_013400875.1 Anhinga rufa
ACCCTGTAATTGCAATCCTTTAATGAAAAGGAGAGGGAATTTGAGGTGAGGGCATGGGAATTGAAAGGTGGAACAATATTTAACTATGTTCTTACATGACATTTCCATGATTAGCAAAAAGGGAACCATAAAATCAAGGGGGAGATTGAAGAGGATGGAGGCAGGAGAGGGAACCGACCACACTAAATCGTGAATCTTTACTTTTCCTCTTTAAACGAATGAAACCAATAAACTTTAATAGTGCTGGTGAATGTGCCTTATCATTGACTGAAAATCAGATTTGGTATCGATTTGATTTTCAGTATATTACTCAATCAAGCACACTTAACTGCAGAAATTTAGTATTTTTTATATCTTAAAAAAATCAGTGCAAGCAAATCTGCCAAGCCTCCCCTCTGGCTACAAGTCTAACAACTGTTGAAGGACAAAAGATAATATATGTGAATACCATTGCCATGGTTCACTGGGTTAAAACAAACGGCCCCCATTTGACCTTTAAATTGAAGGATTTCCCTTTATATCACTAGAGGCAAAATACATGGACATGTCATGTAAGAACATAGTTAANGGACATGAGTACAACAACAACAAAAAAGGGACTCGAGTAGCTGAGCTGTATTTGATTTGTGAGATTTTTATTCATTTTTAAGGGTATATTTTTTCTTTTCCTTTGGAGGGGGGTAAACCCAAAAGTCAAACTGATGAAGAGAAATGGAATCTGAATCTGGCCTGGGTTACGTTCACTGCTGGTTGGTTGGTCACCCTGAGGGAAATGATATGTGTGCAGCTGGGATGATGAATTGGGTTTGTTTAAGTCATCATTACATTGTACTTTTTTATGGACCTCAGTATTTATAACACTTAAAGTTGATTGAGTAATGTGGGTTGCCTTGGCGTCCCTGCTGGTCAGCTGGGGTGACGGGCCTTGACAGCAAACATGAAGATATTACTGCTCCAAGACTGGTCCAGGATGTCAGGGTAATCTTAAGCAATCTGCTGCTTGCTCTTGTGTGTAATACACTGTTGAAAACTTTCCCTGTGAGTGCATATGTAGGTATATATGTAGGCTCCTGTGGTGAAGAGCTCAAGCAACTCGGAACTAAAACAAGAAAAGGACTGCTTTAACCGAATTAATTTTTCATTTTGAAGTAAAATTTTAGCTTAAGAATAGCATCCTTATAAGTTTGGAATGTAGTGACTTTTGCATATATTTAATATATTTATCCTTTTGGGTTAGTGTCCCCTCTCTGTTTCTGTTGAACTCCTTTCAGCTTTGCATAATCGTCAGGAGACAATATATGACTCAGGAGCAAAATGTGTTCACGCACCTTTCCTTGATGGGAATGACAATGATGATAAACTAATTATCTTTAAGCCACCAGCCCCAAAATAAAAAAAACTCTAGGCATGTGAAGCTGTGCAAGCATCCAAAACATAATGTTAAGATCAGAAGCTCAGCTGAGAGAGGTGGGCATTGCTCCAATACAAATGTATGTTCATTTGTACCATGTTTGAAAGCACTGAGGTAAATGTGTTACAGCAATGCACATTTCTGCTTGTGATTATTATCAATGTCAGGATTTTACTGAATGTGACACAACATCTTCTGTATTTAAACCAAAAGGCAAACCTTGAAATTATTTATAGAACTGGCTTTGACTGGGTAGTACTGGTAGCATGAACAAAGTCTCATTTTATCTGTATGTGCACAATTAGTATTAACCCTCCAATATGTGTGCTTCTGCAGGTGGGCACATATGACTACTTACATGTGTCTATATGTGTACACTGTGACATTAAACAGTCCAAAAAACTGCACTTGAAGATTGGGAAATGCCAAAGCTAACATGTCCTGGTCACTAGCACATCATGACACAGTCTTTAGTAATAGTTCAATTTTTTCCCCAGCAGCCCTGCCTCATTCAGAACAAAGGGAGCAGCTGGTCAATATTGTGTTTTATTGTCGTCGTTCTGTGGGTGGCCCTCCGATTACTTTACTACACATTATCTTCATCCCATCCTTAGGAAAGAATTATCACCCTGCTCGCCCATATTTAGGGTTATTTAAATATATGAAACCTGTGATTCTTTTGCCTATTGCAGAAGAAGTTTAAGGGGAGTTTGACCTGGAATATAATGTAAAAGAGAGTGTATGTTTTCCTTGCCCGTTTCCCATCTCCACTTGCCTAAACCAAGACCTAGTTTGAGGGCTCTGTTACCCTCCCATCTACTTTCCCAGCCATATGTTCCCTATCTCTCTGCTTCCCCCTGGCATCAAAGCTGTTCTCGGCTGCATGGCACAGGTCCTGGCACTAGAGAAGGTCCTCCAGGTGCTGTGAAGCAGACATGGTTGCTGTCATACTTTGTGTAGGTATTTTGCTGCCTGGCTCAGATGCTACTGAGCGGTTGACAGTGATAACTTGTTAAAATAATTAATGGTTCTTACCGCTAACATAGGAACTCCACAGGAGCTGCTATCTTGTGCAGGAGCAGTCTGTTATGGTCAGAATATCAGTCCTTCCTGGCTCCATTGAGAAAACTTTGCAGCTGCTGCCTCACTCAGCCTCAAGTTACCATTCTTTCACTGGCATGTCAGGGATGTGGTTGGTTGGTGTCATGAACAGCGTCATGTAGACATGCAATCCCAAGACAGACAGAGAGTCGTCCCTCTTGGCATGCCACTACTTTTCTCTTCTTGCAGCCCTGACCCCACTCAGCATGTGCCTCCAGCTTCCATGGGAATAAATCAACAGAATGGCTCCTAGAGATAGCAGTTCATCCGAAGGAGATTGCCTCCTAGAAAGGGATTGGATTAATACTGGTATTTTCTTCTTTGCTGGTATTTGGCTTTTCAACCTTAATAGCTTTTTAATATACAACTTAGGCATGAAATGTGATTTCCAATGATTTTTATTCAAAGCAAGAACTGCATCACAAAGAATCACTGTGTCATATGAATGCCGTTAAGTGAGATGAGAATTTCGGGCCTCAAGCACAATCTTGGTTCCTTACAGTAACTATAATACATGATGGCCACTGCAACTTTTAGCAGTTGAGTGGGCTGGGAGGTGCTTTTTGCCCCATATTTTCACATATACTTGCTGAAAGGCCCAGTGGTTATAGACCCAGAGACACAGGCTTCAGTTTCATTTGCTTTTATGCAGAGGAAGGTAAAGGTAGCATGCCAAGACATTTCCAGGAGCATATTGCAGCACTGGGAGATGCAGTGTCTTAGAAGAGGCATCCATGAGACCTTCGCCAAGCTCAGGCAGGAGCCAGCAGCTTTCCTCTCGTAAGAACCTAAAATACCTTCAGTGATGTAATGGCAGACATCTTCCCTTTTTGAAAAACAGCCTCCTTTCCTGACTCCTAGGGATTTACTGCTGACATACTAACCCTCTAACTTGGGTAAGAAAGATTGTGCCTGCTGCTATGCACCCCTGTCCTCATTCCATTCTCCTTGCCTGGCTAGTCTTCTTTTCCACCCTTCATCTCTTTACCCAGTCCATCATCTCCCTTCTTCTACTCCCAGTTTTTACCCAGCCAAACACATTTTCCTTCAACAGCTTTCAGCTTTTCTTACAGGTTACCCTCTCCACCTCCCTCACTGTGCTCAAGTCAAATGACTTGAGTCTGTGTCCCATACTGGAGAGAAAATCCATCAGATCTTGTTCCAGCAGTGCTGGAAGAAATTGCTAGGAAAGTCCTACTCATATCCCACAGTATCAGACCTTGCTTTACTACAAAGGAAATCACTGGCTGTCCTCATCTAGGAAGTTTCTACCAGCTCACACAAATTCTTATAATGTAGCCATATTTAAGAAGACTTTCCTGGTGAAGGCAGAGCAGCCATCTCTTAATTTTCAGTCCTGTGTTTTAAACCACAATGAAGTTACATCTCCCTACTAAACTAATAAAAGGAAAATTTTCCTACATGCAGCACATTATATCTTCCTGTAATTTCACACTCAGAAGCACTTCAACTATTTTAGCTGAAATGTTCCCAAAATAAGTGGCCAGGAGAAATATCTAGCATGGAAAATTTCAACCAGACCAGTTCATATTAAAAAAAAAAAAATTAGAAGCAAAATAAAGAAAGGTTTTGTAATAAGAACTTTCAGAGAATCTTGGAGCCAAGAAAATTAAATATAAGTGCTATTCAGTGTTTGTGTTGCCTGTAGTTACACACACCATAAATATGTTGGTAGAGGCCCAGAGCTCTAGATTCCACCGGACCTAAAACAGGAACACAACAAGGAATTCAAACTTCATCCTTACTCATCTGTGCTGAAAGGGTACTCATTTGACCCATTATGGGCCAAATTCTGCTCTCATTTACATCAGCATCAACGTTAAGGATCTCTGCTAATTACAAGAGACATTGCTATGTGTGACCGTAATTTGTTTTAGCATCTGTTTAACATTTATGTGCGCTGCTACCCAGTGGATTGCTGCAAAAAAGAAAAAAAATTTAAAAAATCTTTTCTTGGAGGAGTAGCACCAGTGAGTCAAGGAAATATTTGCTGATACATCTTTTAATTTGGGTCCCTACACTGAAAATAAGAGAGAGCAAAGTCACTGAAATCTTCCATTAGACCTGTGCTTGCACAGAGCCCCTTCTGTTTTCTCCCACCTCACTTCACATTGATGGCAAAAGCAGGTACTTAACATCACTTTTTCCTTTGCTTTCAATTGGATCTGAACAGCAAAAAGAAGCCAAGTTCGCAACAAACAACAAATGAAACTATTAGTGGTGCACTCCAAATAGCTCCACCAAAAGTCAAGAAGAGATTGCTAACACATACACATGCATTTGTGTGTTGTTTATAGGCTTCATTAATTGTCATCTGCTGTGTGAAACACCAGTTTAATTGAAATTTCTCACTAATCGGGTGCATCCTTCTCACAATGGTGCATGACAGTCAGATGTTCTGTGCAAAGTGCTACTTAGTGCAAAAATCAAGTAAACACCTGAATTATTTTTAAAGCCTTTTAAAACAGAATTTTAAATACGGTACATGGCCATTTGCATTATCACTCAATTTGTACACAAACAGAAATATACACACATATTCAGTGTGCAGATGCAAATTCAAAGCTTAACGAACCGGGTCCTGAAAATTATTCTTAACTGACTGGCCAGCACATGGATCAATAATAAGGCCCAGAATGCCCTTCAATCCTGTATTGTCATTTCAGATCCAGGCTTTAAGTGCTAATCTACAAGGGCTGTAATTTATTACTTTATTAAAATTTTGTGGGAGTGATAAATCCACCTTCTGAACACTGAGGGTCAGATGCTGATGCCCTGTTTGACTTTTCTCTTATGTTCACCATGATGTTTTTGCTGGGCTAAGTCTACCCTTGGTTACTTTGACGTTGCAACTGAAGGTAAGCACATTCCCTACCTCCACATCCTCCATCCCATCAATGGATAGAGAGAACTACTTCCAGAGCAGCGGGTCTGATAGAGAAAGTACCACAAGCTCCTTACCCCAAAGCAAGGAGAGAAAGTACCACAAGCTCCTTACCCCAAAGCAAGGCAGTTTCAAACAATTTTTCATCCCAGACAAGAGCTGTAGTTGGCAACAAATGCTCCCTGGCTTCCCTGATGCTGGCTTGGTCCCTAGCCCTCTGGATTATAGGAGATATAAAAGTAAAAAGAGAGTCAAAGAATACAGAGGGGGGACTATAATAAGGCAGAAAATGTAAGAAACCTGCTTACTGGTTTCTATTTAGCTTTGTTTCTGGAGAGAGTGACAAGGAAATAGTTCTAGCAGGAAATATTTCCATTTCACTCAGAGTCTGCTTGTCTTGCCGAGGCAGCAGAACAAGGGCACAGAGCCCTACCGAGACCACCTAGGACCACCTAGGAAAAACTTAGAGTCATAGAATCATAGAATTATTAAGGTTGGAAAAAATGTCTAGAATCATCTAGTCCAACCATCAATGCAACACCACCATGCCTCCTAAACCATGCCCTGAAGTGCCACATCTACACATTTTTTTAATACCTCCATGGATGGTGACTCCACCACCTCTCTGGGCAGCCCGTTCCAGTGCCTGACCACTGTGAAGAAATTGTTCCTAATATCCAATCTAAACCTCCCCTGACGCAGCTTGAGGCCATTTCCTCTCCTCCTATCAATAGTGACTTAGGAGAAGAGACCAGCACCCACCTCACTACAACCTCCTTTCAGGTAGCTGTAGAGATTGATAACGTCTCCCCTCAGCCTCTTCTCCAGGCTAAAGACCCCCAGCTCCCTCAGCCGCTTCTCATAAGACCTGCTCTCCAGACCCTTCACCAGCTTTGGTGCCCTTCTCTGGACACGCTCCAGCACCTCAATGTCCTTCTTGTACTGAGGGGCCCAAAACTGAGCACAGGATTCGAGGTGCGGCCTCACCAGTGCCCAGCACAGGGACACCATCCCTGCCCTGCTCCTGCTGGCCACACTATTCCTGATACAAGCCAGGATGCTGTTGGCCTTCTTGGCCACCTGGGCACACTGCTGGCTCATGTTCAGCCAGTTGTTGACCAACACCCCCAGGTCCTTCTCCACCAGGCAGCTTTCCAGCCACTCTTCCCCAAGCCTGTAGCGTTGCATGGGGTTGTTGTGACCCAAGTGCAGGACCCGGCACTTGGCCTTGTTAAACCTCATACAACTGACGTCGGCCCATTGATCCAGCCTGTCCAGGTCTCTCTGCAGACCCTTCCTACCCTCAAGCAGATCAACACTCCCACCCAATTTGGTGTCATCTGCAAACTTACTGAGGGTAACTTAACCTCAGGCTTGTGTTCCGGTTTTTCTCACTAACTGTAAATGCTAAAAATAAGGTAAATGAAGGCAGCACCTTCGTTATGTTGAGTGCAACTTCTTCAGAGTGGTGCTAAGCCAATGCCATGATCTTTTTTTCTGCACAGGCAGGAAGGGTGAGTCTCCATATTCTACCCTAAGAGCAGGTGAATGCCCTTGGTCCTTGCTGATGTTTGCAGGAATTATTAGCATGTGGCATCCCTTGGGACCTGCTCAGCATCACTCACTCACAAGTCAGACAAAAGCAAAAGCAGAAAAATCAAAATCACTCTGTTCAAGAACATGACTATGAACTCAGAATGTTTGAAGTAACCCAGTGCTCTGAAAATTTCTTCCTACGTGAAAGTCCCTGACATGATTTTGGCTTTTTTGTATGTTTTGTTTTCTTCTTTTCTGGTGAAGGAGAGAGTTGTATTGTTTGTTTTCTGCCTGCCAGAAGTTTCCTATATTTCCATGCTCTATTAGAAAATAACCTCCTTAATGCAGTCTGTAGTATATCCTTAACACTGCTCTAAAACTGAAGAGTGGAAAAATGTTAACAATAAAATTTTACAAAATTTATTGTAAATCACACATGCACATATATCTGTATGCCCTCAGTCAGAAAATTTTGCCTATAAGACCTCAAGTGGTGCGCATAGAGATCTTGCAAAGAGCCACTACAGGTGAAGTAGGAGGTTTTCTATCTCGAGCCACTGAACAAACTATCTTCCTTCCCAGGTAACAGGAATGTCAATGAGAAATTGCTTTTGGTTTCCAAAATTAAAAAGAACTATTTAAAAGAGGATTCCTGTTCCAAAGCATTTTAAAGAATTCATGAAGTGAAAATGTTTTGCTGTGTTATGTTCAATCTATCAAATTCATTCTGCTCCTAGTTAGCAAAGCAATTTTCACTGTCAGGTTGCAAAAAGCAAATAGCTTGCTTTCCCTCTCACTGAAGGGCCTGTCCTGCCAACACTTTCCAGTATGAATGGAGAAGTTCAGTCCTCCGCAAATGAAATTCACACATGAGCTGCATGCCAGATAATTGCCAAAGTGCAAGTAAGCTTTATCTCAAACTTCTCTTGAATTCAATGATTTGTGGAGTATACACAGAGAGGTAAATGCTACCTTCATTGCAAGAATTCCACTGACCTTGTGTGTGTTAGGTTATGTGATAAAAGGCTCGAGTCCACACACACAAAAAGGAGCACACAGGCACAATGACAAGTTGAGTAACCCCAATAATCAAGAAATGAGCCCCCCGTCTGGCTTGTCCCAGGGCTGGCATTGGAGATACATTAGCCACACTGTCTAGGGATGAAACCCATCACAATGGGCCAATGGAAAGACTCTCCTATTATTTCCCTTTAGATGTTGGCAGCTAACTCAGGATGCTTCCAGGGACAAGCTCTAAGCATTAGTTTCTCCAATTACCTTTCCATGAACACATGTATATGATGGTAAAAATCGAAAGGTGCCAATACCCTTAGATGTTTCTGGCTTTTAAGCAGATAAAAGAACCCAACGCTAAAGCAGCAACTTCACTATATGATATTATTCATGTGCATGTATTGCTTGAAAAACTGAGATACGGAGGGATTCAAGCAATAAATGATCTAGTTCCATAATGTCAACAGAGGCAAGAATATTAACTCATGTTTTTGCACTACAGGCTGGAAGTTTTAGCATGTTTCAGTGAGAAGGAGTCCTTCATATCACTGGAAATCTCTGCTTGCTGAGTCTCTTTGGAAATTCTGACTGCTACTACTAACTTGTCTTCTATTTTGTACAGCCAATGTGAATTGTACATGGATGAGGTCTTTAACTGAATACCTCTGTAACTTCTGTTCACACTTTTGCATTTATATTCAGTAGGTCCAGAACATACTGCAAACCTCTTTTTCAGTTGAGGGCAGTCTCATCACTAACTTGTATAGACTAACAGCCAGATTTGTAAAGACATTTGACAGCTAGTGAGACAGAAGATATTGGATGGAGTTTTCAAAAGGTTCTTGGTGCTCATCTTCTTTTTAAATGATTGCATTGGTGGAAAGGATCATAGGTGATGTCGAGCAAGAAGGGATAGATGTTGTAAAGTATTTAGACTACAAAAGATGCAGAGGCTGCCTACCAAAACACTGATGTGCAGGAATACAGATGCACTCAGAGACATACTCAAAAGTCTCATTTGAAGCCTAACTCACAAAAGCCCCAGGTAAAACTGTTGAATGTCTCATTTCAATTCTGCATCTGGAGACCTTTAACAGGAGCAGAAGGGCATCAGTAGTCAGCAATGTTTTTAAAAACTATCTTTAATTTTATAGAAAAAAAGTTATTAGTTTTGGGTTTGTTTTTTTTTTTTTAGATCTGCTTTTTCACTCCTGATAAGAAACTTGCTTCTAAAACACCAGTGAAAATGGTTTAAGATGGTTAGGTGGGTTCATTTGGATCCAGACTGAGAAGCTGACATTATTATTTATTTCGTGAAATCTACTCAGTGAAATTACTAGCCTGAAATGCTACACTGAGGACAGCACAGGAAGAAAATAGAAAACAGATCATGTACCCTATGAAAAGTGTATCTTATTTCTTAAGTCTTTCAGGCTTAATTAAATCAGGAACTATTGCTTGGATATAAGAAAGTTGTTTTTAAAATGTGCATTTTCTACTGAAGGTGTTGTTTCTAAAGGAATCAGCAACAGTTAAAATCTTGATTTAATTCTAGCAAACAGTAACAAATCAGTTGCCAATGCTGTATATGTCATTACTGCTTGATTGTAATATTTGCCTGTAGGTATTCTGACTGAACAAGCCAAGAAGGTATAATTGTATAACACTATTTCAGTTTTTACAAATGATGAGAAAAAATAAGGGCAATAAATAAAGATCTAAAAAAACTTCTTAGAACTGACTCTAAATGAAATTCTGTTTAGGTGCACATACTTTTACTGGGAGCACATCTGAGATATATGATAACATAATGATAATAATGTCAATTCACTCTTTCTTAGGCAGGGAATAAGATTACATAGACTTTGTTACTACAGAGGCCTATCACCCCCACAAAAGCCTGCACTGTGAATGAAATGGTATTTGCCTGTTTATGTGAAGAATGATGAAACTTTAAATGAATCGTTGACCTTTCTTGAATGACATGTGACCTGTAAGATATCTGAGCTGTATATCAAGAGCAGTTCTTGAAAATTGCTGTCTGCTGACCGAAAATAAACAATAAGATATCAAATATGGTTTGAAAAAATTGACTTGGTTTAACACTGGCAAGAAAAAAACCTGAATTATTTTGACTCACCAGTCAGAACACATCAATTCATTTCAAATCATCCTTCATCTAGAGACTGGAAGGGCTACTTCTTGCCTTTAAAGCTGCTTATGTTTGAGCAATTGCTATTTACCAGAAATGCATGCTTTATTTAAACAATAACCAGCAGTAATAAAGAAGCTGTAAATGCAGGGATTGTTGGGATGAGATGGATTCTATGAAAGGAGAGAACCTTTGTTCTTAAGCTAGGGGTATGTTGTTTGAGCTGATAGGTCAGCAGGGAAGGGCAAATCTCTGAATGGGTCATTTGGACCTTTCTCCTACTCAAAATTCAGCCACTGAAGGACAATAACTGGTAGAGTAACCCACACAGACAGTCTGAAAAGTCGAGGCTTTGTAGCAATTGGATTTATTAGGGGCATACACGCTCCCTCCCTGCCTTCTCTCTGTAAAAAGACAAACTTCTTTCCATCTGGTTCTGCAGGACACCAAGTGTTGACCATGGATGGCCAAACCTGAGCTAATGCCCAAGTAGACATGGTTCAGCAGAGCTTTGTAAAAAATGGTGGCCTTGCATATTTTATCCTCAAACTCTGTCCATACTGGGCTTTTAACTTTGTCAGATAGTGCATTAGTTTGATTTTTCTCTAGATACTGTAACCAAGGTTAAATGACTTGTGTGTGTAGGCTGGCCAAATCAGGGGTTATTCATACCAACTTTAGACACTTCACTTAGTTAACTGGGTTTTCTTTTTAGTCAGTGAAGAAAGACAGGCTCCTCTGAGATTGATGCAGGGCAAGAAGTAAGTTAAATTGCTTTGACTCAGCATCTAGAGAGATCATTGGAAGAGTTTTGAAAAGGCAATGAATTAAGGTAGGTGCCTAAAGACCAATGGTAGGAACATTGCTTCTCCTCAGCCAAGAGACACAGTTTAGTCACCCAGTGACATGCTCTGGATGTTCTGGGGCACCTTGGATGGCACTAGTCACCAATGATGAGGCAACTGAGTACTCTAGTTTCCATATAAGAAAATTTAACAGATGCCTAGAAATTGGGCTCTTTTCAGTTGAAAACGCCACAGAGAAAGAAATTCTCACATTGCTACAACCATGTTTTCCCATAGCTAGATTTTTATCAGCAACTTTTTATTTGGCTCCTCCTCAGGTACACTAGCATAAACAAGAAATTGAGAATGAAGCAATAAAGGCAAAGAAGAAAGAATAGATGAAGGGGAATAGAAGAGACTGGCCTAGGGAGTGTAGTTTTCCTGAGATGCATCCAGCTGGAAAGAAAAGAGCAGTAAGGAAAAAGGAGCAAACAGTAGGCTAGGGTGACCTAGGCAGATGGTTAGGTCAAAGGCCTATGGACCAAATATCGATGTCTTACTAGATCAGACAATTTGTATTGTCCCCTAGGATTGGATTTCCTGACTTTATGTTATTTCATTGCATGTGCTGGAATAAAAACCCCCATGGGCCTCCTCTGCTGGGAAGTCAGCAAAGATCTGTCCACTTCCATGTGCATTTTAATACCTGTCAGCTGACTCGCAGCACCAAATAAAACACAAGCATTCAGCAATGACAGATGGATTTGTTGCCCTGGAGGATTTGGGATCCATAAACCAACAAATGGATTCACTCATCTGTAGAAGTTGTTTTTTCATCTGTGACAGCTATAATACAGATAACATTATTCATTCAAGGTAAAATCCAAATCAACATAGGGGCCATGCACAAATTCTGTGGCACCGTTTACAGGAAAGTCTTAAAAAAGTCTTTAACATAGGGTTTAATTAGCTCTGAAGCTGTGGGTGGAGCAGCAAGCTGGACCTCAGACAACCACTATTAAATAATTTACATTAACACCGGCATAAATTTCTGAAAAGACAGGTTCCCTCCAGAAAGGTACTGAGAAGATTAGCTGCTTAATAAACTTCATGCACATTATTTTAATAGCCTTAAAGGGCTGGAATCCTCTTATGGTCCCACACTTGCAGTCAGACTGTGGACAGCACAGGCGGAGCAGGCTTACCAGGAGCAGGTTTTCTGGGTGCCGGTTCATGGCTGGAATAAAGCAGCCCAAACGCAATCGGGAAGAACAAAGCTGTTTCCAGCGGAACTTGGCTAAAAATTTGCTTCACGACTGGGCTGAGTCTGAAAGGAAATTTGCAGATGAGTCTTTATTCTTATATGTGCCAAAATAGGTGACTGTGCAAAATGAAGGTGAATTCCTGCTGTTCTTACTCATACATGCCTGGACCTTAACCCTTCAGAGATCGCACTGACTGGCTGAAGCAGGACAGCAGAGTGAAAGAGATATAATATTAAAAGTATTTATTCTCTTTAACACAGCACATTCTTCTGTAATACCGCAGACACCAGGGTTTTATTGCATGATGTGCAGAAAGTAGCGTGGTTCCTGCCCAGCAGAACATAAGCACACAGAGCTAAAAGTGATCTCTAAAGTCACTGTAACCAAGCCCATATAGGTACTTACTATATAATCTGATATACTTTCTGAACTCCCTCTTGAAAGTCCTTAGGTTTTTTTGCTACTCGTCGAAGAAGAAAGCTGCTCCAGATCCTCACTGCTCTGATGGTCTGGGTATCATCTGCCTGAAACAGAAACCATCTTTTTATCGATGAATTTGTACCGCACCTAGATAGGATGTGATATTTAATCCCCCTAGCACTACTGCAATAAAAATAATAAACAGCAGCATTAATCATAATCAAAAAAACATGTATTCATCTCTCACTAGCCATATAAAATATAGGTAGAGCCTGTCTGGTTTTATTTATGTACTCAGAGGTTCTGGTATTAAACTGGGCT
Organism: Anhinga rufa; assembly: GCA_013400875.1. Classification (NCBI taxonomy): domain Eukaryota; kingdom Metazoa; phylum Chordata; class Aves; order Suliformes; family Anhingidae; genus Anhinga; species Anhinga rufa. Next base: position 12,911 of record VZTV01063883.1, read on the forward strand.
ATTAAACGTCGGGCTCTGTGCTGGGGGAGGAAGGCAGGGGGGTGCTTCTGCCAGTCAGGGGGGTCAGTGGGATAGAAACAATGACCAGTAATCACCACTAATGGCTGGGCCATTAGTACTGATGAGGCACGAATGTCAGAGACCAGGTGCAAGTGACACGGGGAAAGGAGTGAGCACTAATTGCCCTATTCAGAAAATGTAAATGTGCTCCCAGGCTACGTGACAGCGGCAGAAAGGCAGGGCACTGGCTATAAAGCTCAGAGAAGGCCTGGCAATGAGAG
>VZTV01063889.1:1336-17421 GCA_013400875.1 Anhinga rufa
ACAACTGAGCGAAACCGAGAAGAATCCATCTAAATGAGCCTCATAGCTTCAAAACTTTTCCTGCTTTTCCAGATAAACTGGGCAGAGCCTCAGGAGACAAGCTTTCCACATTGTAAATGAAGCAGCAATCAAACTGAACTGCACGTTCCTCATTCTCTTGAGTGCTCACACTAAAGTCAAGAACAAGTATTTCAAACAGTACATGTGGCTCTTGACAAGGAGGCACAAGCTCCTTGCAACTGCTATAACTTTATCACACATAAATATCCTGAACTCAAGACAATAACTAGAATATGAACGACAGAACACAAGTTGGAGGGCAGACAAGAAAGGAACCTTTATGTGTCATACAAAGCATCACGAGGAACCTTTTCCTTGTTCACAAAGAGCCAGCTTAGAGGCAGAAAGCAAAATTATTAAAGCTGTGCCTTCATAGAGAAGAGTTAAGATTTAGCAATAAATACAGCTTTGCAAAATGAAGCAAAGCATGTGTATGCTTGCACTAATCTAACAGAGACCTTTTTCAATTCGATGCCATAAATAGTTATATTAGCCCCTGAGACTAATCAGGACTTTGAATGTTTCCACAGGCACTGGGGGGAAAAAACCCTAAAACAAAACCAAAAAATATAGATCAAAGCAGAGAGTAAAACATCAGCTATCAAACTCTGGAGCCATAACAGAGGCTTTATAATCTAAAAAAGATTAAATGGTTGCCATTTTAGAATGTTTCTGTGAGCGAGAGAGAAATGAGAACATGGTAAAGGTCCAAAATATACCAGCTGAATAAAACCCAATCTGTTACATTTTCCAAGACAGCACTCTGCTCTGAGCTTTAGGAGAAAAAGCATGGTGAGTCTAGCCAATTTCTCCCTGAACAGGAAAACCTCAGCCCTGTATATCAATGGCAAGAAGAGCCAAAGAGTATAACAAAGACCCTTTCAAACACGGGAAAATCTAACTAGGAAGGACAAAACAGCTACTGTGAAAGAACCAAAAAACTTCTATACCCTAATACATTTCCAAAGGTGGAGTTTTATAGGAATAGATGACTTATTTGTATACCCTTACCCTTCACACTAATGTCATACCAGTTCTTTTAAGGTATTTCACTAAATAAAACAAGCGTAACTGTGAAAGACTCAAAGAACTGTACACACTTGCAGAATTGTTTGATCACAGTACAGTTGCTCTGAATTTTATACTGAGTATCCCCAGCTCTTTTGACTTTACAAAGCATTTTGAAAGGGAAAAACCTCCAGCTAAAAGCAACTTCTGAATGTCAGCTCACTGTCTCACTGTACTGCCTCCTATATTGCTAGCTACCGAACAAACACCCATTTGGAAGGTTAATACAAAGCTTCAGCAATTGAAAGAAAAATCTTTTAAGTTGCTCCTTTGATGAGATTCAGACAAGCAAACTAATTATAGTGACAGATCCTGGAAACATCTGATTGCAAACTGCAGAGGACTTGACAGCAGCACAATAGATTTTGTTCAGAAGAAAAAAAGTGGGGGGAAAACCCCAAACACTCCCATTCCTTTGGAATGGCCGAGAGGCTTCATTTTGGGCAAAACACATTTTACCACGTCACTTTTTTTTTTTCCTATGGAGTTTTACCATCCATTTCTAAATAAACTAGATACTAAAATTGCACACATTTTCAGAGATCATCAATTTGTTTTTTCTCCAAAATTGGAACACCTGTAAAACCAGCAGTTTTCATATTACAAATTAAGGATACTGAAAAATGACTTAATGACTGGTCTCAGAAATTCATTAAATTGCAGTATACTGCTTCCTGCTAGTATTACCACTGGAATTGGTTATTTGTTTTAATAATAGACTCTGTGGAAATGTTACTTTTCCTAGGAGGACAAGTGAATTGCCGTCAGTCTCCGGAAGGAATAAAATAAGAGAGAGAATCAAAGTAACCCAGTAAAGTTTCTTTGAATCACTTTTTTACTATTTGCTACTTGTGTATCCTATGTATCACAGAAACCAAAGGTCAAGGAAGAGAGCGAGCTGGGCAACAGGAAAAAACAAAGCTTTTTGGAGTATCATGATTTGAAAGTTTTCACTGCAGACCTTCTTTGTATAAAATGTCTTTTCAAGACAAACGTATTGAACTGCAGCTGGCTTGTTAGCAAAGCACAGAAATAAAAGGCATAGGATAAGAAAGTGGAGCACAGGAATACAAAGTAAAAAAGTGAAAGATGAGTTTGAAACAATTCTGTGAAATATGCTGTATTAAGACCCACATCACCAGAATTTATCATGTGAAAATGTGTTTTAAAGTACAGAATTTGAGGTCTCAAATTAATTTCTCTTTTGCTGAAAGCAACATTAATATTATGTTAGGCTATTTTCAGACTTTAACAACAAAGTGGGTTTTTTTCCAGGCTTTTTCTGGGGGGGGACGGGGGAGACACATCCCTTAATAGGTGCAATGATACTGGTTAAACCAATTGTAGCAGAAGGAAAAAATTATTGCCTTCATTAACATTTAAATCAAATGGGCTGGCTGGCTAAAGTCAGGGAAATTTCGTTCCTGAAACACAAGCTTGCAGCATGCAAGAGTTTACTTATTTCTATGTCAATGATGGTGCTTCTATGCCAGCTGAATTATGACCGTACTGAGATCTTCGTGAGCACATCTACAGCAACAGAAAAACTGGTTTAACTGCTTTCAACCTGTTTTCACTAAAAGATTGTTCAAAGTCTAGTGAGCCCAAGTAACTCAAGTCACTATCTAATTCCTTCCTGATACGATGGCTGTACAGTATTTGAGTATGTGTAGCAAACCAAAGTCTAACAGCAACAGATAAACTTGGTTGTCTTTGCAATAGGAAAAGGCTCTGGGCAGAGTGAAGTCCAGAGGCTTCTGGCTTTTGGTCGGGCTGTGAAGTAAAACGGCATTTTCCTTTCCCTGCTGGGTTACTTCCAGCACTATTAGCACTGGATGTAGCTAACAAGATAAAGTTCATCTGCGGTCCCCTCTCAGGCCCCCTGACAGCTCTCATCAGTGCAGCTGCAAGCCCCTTATGCTGCTATGAGATCCCTTAACATGCTGGCCACATCACTGCTGCTGGTTCGCCCCTTTCTACTGACCAATAAAGAATGCAATGCTTTGATTTGCACAATTGGAACACACAACCAACATCTTAAAAACTGTCTCAGAGACAAAGCTTACTTTTTTTTTTTTAGTATTTAGCAGCACCTGAAAACTGAGAGCCTGCTCAGAGTATTAGTGTTGTCCTCCAAAAGGCCAATTCAGAACTTAGACAACTTCAACACATAAATTATGTGGGAACCAGCTTAGAAATACATTTATCAAATACATAGAGCCAACCAGCCTCTGGAGTCTAGGATCCACATTTTAATGGAACAGAAGCAAGCAGCCTTCTCCCTCTTAATATGTTGCTTGGTAGGGACATTATTACTTGTAGCTGTTATCGCTCAGCTGTAAGAACAAACATTGTCACCACAGGTTATTTATGAATGCCATACACATCTGGTGCCATATGGCACTATACATGTGCAAAGAAAAAAAGCAATTGTACTGTTTGAGTTTGTGGGGAGATGCAACTACTGGACACATGGTACAAAGGTTCTTTAGCCAACCCCCTCCACCTCCAGCTATCCAACTCAACTTGAACACAAATTACCAGAGTTCTAATTTTATATAGCATGAGAATATTGAGAAAAGTTTAAGAAAAAATGCTGCAACAGCTGAAGTCCTTGCATTGCATATCAAGACTCAGAGGCTGAGAGGACAGGCTTACATCTCCCATTCTTTGATCTACAACTTGTGACTCCAACTTGTGGTTGCACAAAACACGCGACATGGGCTCCCCATAGCTTCTGCCTTCCCTGTTACCATGTTCTTTCTCCAACAGGAAAAAGAGTTCTGCTCCCTGATAACCACAACATGCCTTTCTTGCAGTTTATCAGATAAACCATTCAGGAGATTCAAAAAGAGAAATTCTATTTAGTTGAGTGTGAAGATTTGCAAGCTCAGCCAACCATAGTCTCAGACAAACATGAAGATGATATGATGTTGCTATTCTGGTTTTCTGCAATTGCTTCCAGAGACAAGCAGTCAGTATCAGAACATGGCTCCAAGCAATACTGAGCGAGAGTCTAACTGGAATCTGTGGAAAGATTAAATGAACCAAAAAAGCTTTCACAGCTTCATTTCTGAGATGACAAAACCCTCTCTGTTACTCCACTCATTTCTTCCCCTTCTTATTAACACACCTGCATGGGCACAAAAGATGAAAATTCTTCATGTAAAACCTAACTTCAAGGAAAAGAAATATCTCAGAAACTTTATAATACTTCATAAAGTCCCAAAGAACGCACAAGAAAACTTACAAAGTATCAAGAGCATTTGCTTTTCCCAAAGATGTTGGCAGAAACATTTACCTCATCTTTGTTCCAGCCTTGATGCAATATCATACACTGTCAGTTACATGGAAATTTCTCCCGTTTCCAACAGAGAAGGGCTCAGGCTGTGCAAGGCTAGAAGTGGGTGTTGCTCTGCAGCACACAGGGTCGATCTCAGAGCGGTCAGTCCTGCGATGCTGGATGAGAGCTAAGGGAAGTAACCCAGCCGTACGACTCAGCACTTGCCCTGCGCGAGATGAGGCTGGCAGCAAAGCATGTAAGATGACAGCTCACAGGGAGGTCCCCCAACCAGGCACCCGCACTCAGGCTACTGCGATAGCAAAAACAAGCAAACAACTGAAGGAAACATGATGCATTACCCATGTTCTTCTGGGCAAGCAAGCAGCGAGCAGTTTACCCAAACTACACAACACAAGGGGTCAAGCAGAAACGGAACAATTCTGCCATCCAGTACAAAAGCACTCTTGCCGTCATATCTAATAAGAGTCCACATCCAGCTCAAATCATTCCCCCCGTGCTGCTTCCCTCCATTGCTTCATGCATTGAGCACAGATGGTAGATAGAGCTACGCTATGGTATTTATATACAGGCTTTAAAAGACTTACAAAGTCTAGAAACTGATGTACTGCTAAATATATCTTTTTTTGTAGCTTTGCAAATTTCCTAAGAAATTACTCTGGGAGATTTAATCGTTAAGCAATTCAGTAGGGTTATTAAGCACACTTCATCCACTAGAACTCCAGTTAAGAGCTAAAGGACCACAGAAATAATAGCAAAAGCACAGAGAAAAAAACAGGCATGTTTTAAGTTGCCTTTAACTCTTACTTATTAGGCAGCAGGGAGCTCTTAGTAACTAAAGCAAAACTAAATGCAGCAGAACAAGGATTCATTCTTCCATCTTGGTCTGCCTGGGACACCTTGTATATACAAACGTTTTCAATTATGCGAGTCTGGCATCCTTTTTTGTGCTTTTAAGATAAAACGCTAGATATGGCTGTCTTCCCTTTGAAGTATTTGAATGCTCATACTACTGCCTCACCACAGAAGTGTCTGAGAAGCCTTAGTTTACAGCCTAGCTTGGAAGGTTGTTAATTCAAAACAGAGCCATGTAACTCTCATGGTTTGTTTAAAGCAAACAAAGAAAACATCCTTCTGTTGAGACTCACTCAACAATATTTTTAGTAGTAGGATCAGCTTACCCACTGGAAAGCAGCATGAGGCAGTAGCAAGAAAATCAGATTTATGAAGAAAAAAAAAAAAAGGAAAAAAACCCCACCACAACCAAACCAGAAAGAAAGACCAAAAACCATAATACAAGTAGTGATCTTTTAAAATCTAGACTAGAAATAATGCTAAAATCCTTGAGAGCGTACAAAATAAGATGTTTGTCAAAAGCCTTCAAGAAAGTAAAAACACCTCAAGAATTCAAGCATACCATCACTACGTCTGTGTATCAAAACATTTTAAAAGAATTTAGAGCCTTTTCCTCACTGTCTATAGAATTGTACAGCAATTTTTCCAGCAAATGACAATCCAGTAATTGATGGTTAATTTAAAGAACTGAAAATAATTTTTTTTTTCCTACTGACTTACACCACAGTTATCACAGATGTTATTATAAAGTCTTTTAACAAAAAAGAAAAAACAGTAATTTTCAGTTTGACTGTGCCCCTTTGACAAAACAGAATACAGGCTATGTCATGGCTTTCAGAATATTTTTAGCTTAAAAAATTATTTCCATTTTAGGTCATTACAGTCAAAGCGTACTCCTGCTAAGTAAAATCAGTTTTGTTATCAACCAGACGAAGCTCAACTCCTTGCTGCCCTGGCAATGAATTTCTCATAATTTATTTCATGTGGCCAGAAGGGGCAGAAAGGTTTCTTCCTGGATATTTTTCCACTTAGAGTCCTAAATCATTTTACAAGTTTCATCTGTCAATCAAGTTGAACTTTGCTCTAACAGCAGCAGCACTTGTATCCACACAAGTGGCAGTTTATAAGTGTTTAGAATGGTTATGTTTGCATAAGCTTTTGTATTTAACTGCATTAATGTAAGAACTGACTTAAAGAGGAATGCCACGTATGCTTAGACAAGGCTTAGCTATGATAAACTAACTCAATGTGGACACAGCAAAACTGCTGAAATGCATTTATAATAATGTTATCCAATCTAACTAAATATATTTTGGCCTAGCTATATTAAATACCTACATAAGACCTAATTTTCTTCAGGGATAAGATGGGGATTAATTGGTAAGTTAGCTATAATCACATATTATAGAAGATGAACTGCTAGTTCATCCCTAGGAAAAGCAAAATCATTAAAATAAAAGACTCCTCCAGCTTTTTATGCAGCATTAAGTATTCACCCACAATGTGAAGCACTGAAAAGTGCTGGAAAAGCCCTATCACTGTTTTAACAGCTTGGAAAGAGAAAAAACCTCAGACCCCTAAATTTCACTAAAGTGGATCAAATCATGCTCCATGATCCAAGAACAATTCTCAATCTGACCTTTGGTTTCACCACTGATATACATACTTCCTACAGTTTTAAAAAAATATATTTAACCTAATCTCTACTACATTTAGAAATGCAGTAGTTTATATATTAAAGATATATTTGTATTCTCATAAATATATACTTATGCTTTACTTATATATTAAAGAAATGCACTAATGAGTACTTTAGTTAAGCAGTACTTGAAATTTAGAAATTTAGTATGCTATCTTAATAACATATGCTTGAAACTCAGCTGTGAATAAGATATATACTAACTCCATACAAGAAATGTGCATGAAAGTACTTTTCAGTCAAAATTTGGCCCTTCAAGGAAATAGATGTTAGGGTTATAATATATATTAAATTTCTAAGAATCAGTATTGAAGACTTCTTGTCAATATTTCCCTTTTAAAAGGAGAAAGGAATGCTACTAAATGTTACATTCAAAATAAAAATACAGATCTGAGAAGATGAACACATTGCTGCAAGAAGTTAGCAGCTCCCTGCTTCAAAGTTTTGAAATAAGGCTTACACAATGGAAAGCTCTAGCGACGGGAAGATTAGGCTCACAGTTATTAACTAGTAAGAGAATAAGGAAACAAGCAACAGAACAACACATAAAAAGTAGAGGAGATTGAAAGTAAAGAGCATTTTGGTCACAAGAGGTTCTTTGATTTGTCCTTTTCTCCAGCTAGGAGATGCAAAANAGAAAAGAACAGAACAGAACTCAACATAAGGAGAGAGAATAAAGGGCTGGCCTGTTTTGGCTTCTCTTCCCATTCCTTAAATACATATCTATATAAACTTCTAAGCAAATAAACATTTCTCTTTGCTTCAACTGCCACCCACTGGAAAAGCAAAGCAACATTAATTCCAAATTGCAATACCCTAAATAGGTCAGAAAACCAATCTTACAGATACTAGTACAGATTACATTAAAGCTCTGGGATTGCCTTGAAAAATCTTAGTGGCACTGCTAGAAATAAGCAAGCTTGCAAATTAAACTGAAAGAGAAAACAGAATACAGCAACAAGCCAGAGCTCCATTTCCTCTCCCTGCCCCAGCCGGCAGGTGTTTGGGCTGTATTGCAAAAGTTTTGGAGAGGAGCTGGAGTTCACAAGGGTAAAGCGAGAGTAACAGGGCTGGTGGCACCCCTCTGACAAACGTGGTGCAACGAGGGTGAGCAGCATCACATAGCCTGGCAGTTCTCATCGCTCTGCACTGTGCTGCTGCACTCCAGGACTATCTCTATACTCATGTTGCTGCTCTCTCCCCACCTTGCTCTTGCCGTACAACAGTATGCCATCAACTTCCCTGCCTAAATGGCAGCTTTGGCATTCCAGCTTTCCCTCATTGGCAACCCCCATATTCCCTTCAATGGACACATGGGGTGTGGTGCAGGAAGCTTGTGGTGCAGATCCAATAACTTCATCTTTTAAGCAACAGAGGAACGTGGAAAGGCCTGCTGAAAAAAAAAGTATAAGCTGCAACAGAGCATTATCATGCACTTCAGATGAAATTTGTTCTAACTTTAGATAAACGTATGCTTACACCAGAAGAGCTTACCTAGGATAGCAATGTGAGGTATTTGCACACAAAAGCATGCACGTCGGATGCAAGGACAGCAGTATAACAGCATGTTGCACAGATGCAATAAAACTCACCCTTAACTGGAGCAGGCTGTCCTGCAGACATGCAGTTCTGGTGAACCTGCACTGAGGCTGTGATTGCTCAGCCAGGGAAGTCAGCAATTACAGCTGAGACCGTCGGGCAAGCAAACCTGAATGATACAGACACGCCCTGACTTCCTGGAGGAAAAAAACCCCAACCTCTATTAAAATGAGATCAAATAAATGGGGAGAATTTGATTCCAGAGAACCTTCTATTTTTAAGGTATTCTCAAATGTATATAGGATGAAGCAAGTTTTGCCAACAGACTAGCTACTCTGTGATTATGGATGAGCTGAGAGGTATAAATTGATTGCAGATTCCTCTGCTGTAAGGGTCTAAGGAAACTGGAGGAAGGGAAAAAAAGCCTAAGAACCTAATACAAACCCTGCGGCGATTAACAGAGAGACCTATAAATCCTTTGGGCCAAATCACATGATTCTTCAAAACGGCGTCTAGAAAAAAATCTAGCAGGAAAAAATAACTGGCAATATCCCCTCATGAAATTTCTCTTCCGCTGTTGTAAAGGCGGGGAGTCCCACAGTAGAACAACTTCACTGGACTTGCACAACAAGAGATGCTTCTTTCACAGGGCAGAGTCAGGGCCAAAGTTGTCATACTGCTTGGAGCCGTATCTCCCTGCTCTCTAGTTCCCCAACAGGATTTTTTCTAGGCAGGACACAAGTGCTGTCTACTGACCCCTGGTTTTACCTGTCTTTCCCTAACCCTTGTGCTACGTTTGAAGGAACTAAGTAACTGGGGATGCTGGAGCCTCCTTTCTATCTGAGAGAATGGGAGAGGACATGTTCTAATGCCGATGGCTCACTGCATTCAGATCAAAGCAAAACTGGAGGAATTTTAGCTCATAAATTAGCTGGAACAGTTTAGGTCCATATCAAGAAGCTCTTGCCCCTGGGATACTGCTTCTTAGATAAACTTGTCAAACAGAAGTTGTAAGTGTCAGCTCCTCTTAGTTATCAAGGAACGTAAGCAAATATAATATGAAAGAGCTCGCACAATTTCCTGACAGACAAATTTGCTCTGGATATTTAGCAATCAGCATCCCCAAATCATGAGTAAGAATATTTGGGTTCAGTGAAGGCCACAGTCATCGGCCAACACACATAAGGAAACAGCTAAACTCTTGTTGAGCAATTCACAGCTCAGCACGAACACAGCACTAATGGACCAGCACACTGGATGTGAAGAAATGTCATCATCATTGCTCAGTGAGTGCAAGAACCAGACTATTAGGAAAAAAGTTCCTTAAAAAAACCAACAACAACAACAACAACAACAACAAAGCAAACCAAAACCAGATATCTATCAATATTGAAAGCATCTATTAATCAAATCTACTCCTTCACATGCAGAGATACTTGTATGACTGAGGGTTTCAGATCCATTTTTTTAATTTAATCTATAAAAGGAACAGAGTTCATTATCAAATGAAAGATCCTGGCAGCACCTACTTGATGTAAGACAGCCATCTGTGCTCTCTCTTACAGGAATATACATTAAATAATATTTTTAAAGTAAGCAAGAATAAATCTTACTTTCACAAGAGTTTTCCAGTAAAATATTCTGACACACATCTGTGTTCTCAAGCAAGTGAAGTATTTTCTCTAGTTCAACAGGCACTAACAAAATCAGCAAGGTACAAAATACTCATTTTGGTTACACAGTCATGCCAGCAAAATGCAGTCACCCAGAGGCATTACAAAACATATTACAAAAATCTTGAGATAAAATGTACAGGGCAGTCAGTGTCATATTTCAAACATGACAGTCTTTCAAAGTTACTGCACTATGTCTATTCATCTTAATTTTCCTTGAGAATACAAGTAAAGAGCATATAGTGGGCCCTGCTTGCTACTGGCTGGACTGTATCTTCCTGCCAAATCTTCAAACAGAGGGCTTTTTGAAAAGGAGGGACTGTTTCTTTTAAGAAAGAAATACGAGATTCCTCTTTTGTTCAAACAAGAATCAAATACAGTCTCCTCCTAGAAAAGCATAGTTCAGATATCGAACAATGTGTTAGCAATAGCTTAGCTACACTGCCTTTGTACTCACTGGGGAATTTCCCAGAAAAAGGCTGGGAAAAAAGCTGCAGACGCCAAGCTTAACCTTGAGTTTGGCTGCTAGACATTTTTAATTATCTTTTCAAGTATCTATGTACATGTTCAAGCATCTAAATCTTAAAAAAATCTGCCTGTAAGTTAAAAAAAAAAAAGCTTTACTATCAGAAAGATAAATCCGGTACCACAATCAAAAATCCTTCTTTCCTCAAGCTGCTCCTCATATTGAATATTGATACAGTCACTTACACTGAAGTAAATTAGATATCATTGGTATGATGAGGAGCAAAGTGGTACTGACAAAACACTCAGATTTCATGAGTTCCTTAGGCAGAAAAACCATGGCAAAGCTTAAACTGCACTTCCTCAAGAAATATGATAAAGAATCAAATATACAAACAAGGATTTTGTTAGATCTCTAAAAAAAAGGTGTTGATGGCAGGGGCGGGGAGGAGATATTTTCAAACACTCAAAGTAACTTGACCCTTGAGTGCTAAAAAACCACGCAGTTTTCTCTCTGTCATCTAATTATTACAAACTTGTCACCTCATCATTACAAATTTGTCTTGCAACAAACAACTAGGCTAAAGCAACACAGGTCTGGGCTTTCAGCTCCAAATCAGTAGCATGCATGACTTCATAGCTCGGGGTGGGGAAAAAAGCTGAGGCTGAAATTTATATTTACAGCATATGTTTCAAGATATGCTGTATTTATAGTGGGTAGTCAGGATTAAACCATGTCTATAAATATTTCAATCATTTATGAGACTGCAAAAGACTAAACATAATACAAATCAAAGCCACTCACGCACAAGCATACATCCCACGTTAGAGGTTTTCAGCCAACCAGGAGATGAGAAATAAGATACTAAGTCAGACAACTCGGACAGCTCCTCTGAGCCCAGTGAAGTGGAAGGGACTTCAGCCCACATGCACCTCTTCAGAAAAGCGGGGCACCCTTACTAAGATGTTTGGGAAGAGTTTGTTTTAGTAGGGTCTCTTTGCCACTGACACATACAATGCCTAGTGCAATGATACCCTGACCTATTAACCAGTGTCCTAGGAGCTACCCCACCTCCACTCTCACTACCAATGGGTAAAAGCGAAACCACTTGGTTGCATTTCAACCAAACAAGACCATAGTTTGCTCACAGCTCTAAGGAGAAGTATTAGGAGTAGCAGGATAGGCATATATGTTGCATATCTGCTTTGTTCTCAGAAGTAGGTAGCACCTTGGAATTCAAAATAATCTTTTTCTGGGGCATACAGAGAGGTGCTGCTTTCTTTTTTTTAATAAGTTTGATGGTTGGCTGATCAAACGGGAGGAGCTGGCAAGTACACACACCCCTCCCTTAACAGTCAGGCATGTATCGTACAAGGCTTAAAAGCTTAATGTGCATCAGTTTCATGAAGTTATCCGTGATGGTCATTCCCAGACCTTAGAGATCATTATTATTGTCATATGAATACCAACTATGCTTGAATATACTTAAACAAACTTTTCCAGATAGAGCATTAGACTCAGTGGAAAAGAAATTACCAGGAAACACATTAATTTCAGCAAGAGGATACTGTAAAAAGTATTCTGCAGTTTTATGCACTTTCTTAGCTTGAGAAATATTTTTAAAGAATTAATTTTATGGCCTGCCTCTTTGATTTGCAGCTATTGATATACATCTGTGCTGCACCACTTCCATCTTTTAGCCAGGAACTGTCAAATCTATCATCAATCAGAAAAGAGCAACAGCTAATTTAATAGGTTTACAACATAATTGCTTCACAGATGTCAGGGCACCTTTCTGTCACTGAAAGGTAGACATAATGTTCCACTTGCATAAATTTTAATTAAAAAAAGCCAACAGAAAATTATCTGAAACACACAGATACACAGATCAGATTTCCATTCTCTGTATAAGTGTTACTTGTAATAACAGAGTCTGGTTAGATCAGACCAAAAATAAATCTTGCACCACTCTTGCCAAGGACAGATCTGTGCCAGATCTGTCATTTCTCTACCTTCCCTGGTGTCTCTGGTGCAGCTTCCAGTCATAAAGGCAGTACGTATAATCTAGATGGCCCTACAGAGCTAGAGGCAGTACACTACTTCCTACAGATCAGACTTTTGCAAAATTACTCAAATATCATAAAAGGCTAACAAGGCAGCTCTGGTTTGGAGAGGTAATGCCTCTTTAAGAAAGTGTAAAAAACTCTCTTACAGGTAGAAATAACTGCCTTTTAAATGAGAACATAACACAAGCCATTTCAGCATTATTTTACCAAGGCTGTAAAGAGCTCTCTCAGGCTCATCTCTGTTAATTGCATCTTTGCAGAGTACAGCCAAGCAGATGCGGAATGATTACTTTTAATGTGCTACCCAAATAGCTCTGAATGGGCACAGGTAGCTTTCCCCCTTTCCCTATTCCTGCTCGTTGCCCTTTGGCTCCACAGGGAGCTCTACAGAACCAAATTCTGCACCCAGATTACTCAGGTAAAGGAAGATTCAGAGAAATTTGACAAGTTTTGTCACAGAGCACAGAAAACAGTTTAAAAAACTACTGCAACACAAACTGTTTTGGTACTTTTTAGACAGCTTTTGGACAGAACCCGATAACCAGGATGGAGAAGCTGCATTTAATGCAAGGATAATTCCAGAGTAAAAATCGCATAACCTTTCTCAGCAGTGGATGATTAACAGAGGAATTCAGTTCCTAATGAAGTCAGCCAGCCCCCAGACTCCACTGGTAAATCCCTTCTTGTCAGCTCTCACATTCAGCTCTGACTCATCTACAACAAACATTTCAATCCCTAGCCTATTGCTTTTCCCCTCCGTTCTTTTCTCAGTAGGTTAAGTATATACTTCATAAATGCATAAAATGCATAAATGCAATGAAGGGGACGGTACATAATGCATTTGGGCTGCATCATGAAGAGACACGCCTGAGTTAGCTTTTGGGAACTTAAATACCTGTGTCAATGAACCCAATACAGGCACATACCTCAGTGCTGGCTAACACCTGTAAAGTATTTTACACTGTACAGTCCACACCAAGGCTTGTTCCACTGCAGCTTCACTGTAGATTAGCTGGACTGATGTGAACTTTGATACATCCACACGTGCTACAGTCCTGCCTCCAGCTGCAGTGCAGCTGTGGAGCCAGAGGTGGTGAATGGGCTCCTCTCTTTCGGGAGCAGCAGCCAGAGCTGAGCTCCAGCTGCGGATAGGCAACAGTCCACAGGGCAGAGGATCTGTGCCTCTACACAGAGGCAGGGTGACAGGGAAGTCCTTCACATGGAAACAAGGGTGGATGGTTAATTTAAACCATTAGGCCCTGAAGCACTCAATTTGACATGAACTTTAATGCGTGTCAAAAGCCACAACTGTGGCTTTTAGACATCAAAATATACTCAGAGGCCTTAAGGCTTCTATGCTTTTTCTAGGAAATCAGTGATTTTAATAAAAGATGTCCTCTTTCCAGGCTTTATTGTTATTTCCTTGATCTACATAGCATCAAATAGCCAAGTTTTCTTTGAAAGATTCTTCTAAGGATTTCTCTTTTACAAGAGTAGCTACAAAATTTCACAAGTTTTCTAGTTTAAAAATAATTCCTTCTTTACTGAGTACCTTTTCAACTATGCTGTGTGGTCAAAAAGCCAAATTTATTATATAATGCTGTTTCACTATTTCATTCAATAAGAAAATGATGTCCCCACTGTATAATTATGCCTAATAAAAAATGGGTTATAAGGAATGAAATACAAAATGGAAGAAAGCTTGAGAATGAGCTCTTCTCTGGTGAGAACAATATGAGCATCTTCCTGATGAATTATCTTACAAACATTCACCAAACAGAATTACCTTACATACTCATTAACCACACACACATCATAGCTGTGTAACCAAGTATAGTTTTCTATACTTTTGTATCAGCCACTAAGTGGCAGCAATTCCTCCATACTTAAATCTGAATTATGAGATGTAGGATGAAAATTTTAAAGTATTGCCAACTCTTAATTCTTTTATGCCACCTCTACATTTTTTATGTTTAGCATTACATACAAATAATGCCTAGTAAAATACCTTGTTATATGTTTCAATTTAAATATTGTCAGAGTTTCAAAAGTTATGTACTTTGTTCTGATAATAATAATTCCTTGGAAGTTTGCTATATTCAATTTTACAAAGAGATAATTTTCAATAAAACTATGTGGATCAAGGCAATTGGAAATGCCAACATTTAATAATTTCTTTAACTAGAGCACAACCTGCATTTTATCATGAAACCCAAGGTGAGGGAGAGAAACTTAAAAAAAACCCAAACCTAAATAAATCTATGTTTTGCAGCCTTATGTTTGCTTCTTTCCTCAGTATTTGCAGGTTCCCACAGCAGTGTCTTCGAGTGCCTGAAATTTATCTGTCCAAAGACAAATATCTAATTTTTTAATACAGCAACTTTCAGGAACTAAAATAAACAGGAAATGCTACATATATACTTCTTTTAAAAAAAAAGATGTTTATGAATTATTGCTTAATCACTTAAAAACCACTTCATAGTCTCTTACTCAGAAAGCTATATTGGCTATATTTGGTTATAGCTTCCTATTTGATCAGTAAAGTGCTGCACAGCATTATTTGACAGACGGAAAGCTGAAGAGGTTATTTGCTGGCTTATTACATTGTTAATAGACTAATGGTTGTATGAGGCCAAGGCCCAAATAAGATTTAAAAGAAATTAAACACACAACAAGTGCATCCAGGATTTTGACACAGGCTATTTGTATAAATGTTGTAATTCAGGCTTTAAACGAGTCTCTAAAACTAGGAACAGATCTAGCACGAGACCGATTATCCCACACCTGTCTTCTCTGCGGATTCAGCTCTATCCTCAGAAGCATCCAACCGCCAAGAGATGGGATACGGAGCAATATCATCCTTGCACATAAATCTCCTGCAAGAGCTCCTAGGTCCAGATAAATGCTCTGCGCTACTTGAATGATCTAGAAGTGAAGTGGTGCAACAGTCAGAGCCCGTGAGTAAACAGATGTCAGGTGTAACCACAGAATGCCATAACTCAGTTATTTTAATATTTCAGACCCTAACACAAACAGGGAATTCTCTAGCGATGAACTGAAACTTGGTTTTTAAGAGATGCACGCCCGGCATGTACACAAAAGCAACAGGCATTCCTGCTCCTTCATTTCTCATTGTCTGCCCCCATTCAGCTGGAAACCCGACCGTTTAAAAGATCATGCATTTCATCTGCTTCAAGCCCACTGTCGTGAGGGAGACAGAAACCGACTATCGGCGCGGCTGGGGAAGAAAAGAGTTGGCGCTATCAGACTCGGCGCTCCCGCCGGAGGGAACTCCGCGTTTCAGTCACGGACCCCAGGGACCTCGCGCCTCCTCCCGGGGGGCGCAGCCGCCTCCCTC
>VZTV01063889.1:18072-30377 GCA_013400875.1 Anhinga rufa
CTCGGCCGGGGGCGGCCGCGTGTGGAGGCGCCTCGGCCCTCGCCTCCGCGGCGGCCTGGGGAGCTGGCCGGGCGCCAGCGCAGCCTACCTCGGGCCCCTGGCGCGGCGCCGGGTGGGGAGGCCGCGGCCGCTGGGCCGCCCCTCAAGGGCGAGGAATGTGTTTTTTTGTTTATTAGGGTTTTTTCGGTGGTTTTTTTTTTGTTCTATCGGTCAACGAGACGCAAAGAGCATCTGGGTTGGAGGAGCCGGAGCTTGGGCAGGGAGCGCTGGGAGCGTGCCTGCCTGGCGGGGAGCGGCGCTCGGGTTCTCTCACCCTTCTGCCACGCTTTCTCTTCCAGGCTTCTATTTGAAATGTTCTGTGGTGGCTTAAAAGCCATGAACGTTGTTTTAGTAACGGGGTGAGAGCTGGGCGGGCTGTAGCTCTGCGAGCACCGCTGGCGCCTCAGCCGCGTTACCCCAGAGGTGGCCTTTGCTGATGTGCCTGGAGTTAGAGGCCTTCACAGGGCAGTCGGGGTCCCAGCCAGGGCTTTCCCCCCGTCGGTACTCTGCTCCGAGTAATGGGGCTTGGTTTTCTTGAAGCCTGCGGTACTGCAATCGTCAGTGTTAAAATGAGATGTTTTTGGGATGGGTTGCAGCACAGGAACGTGTGAAGTGTTATAACCAGAGAAAACGCTGCCAGGAATCCAAAACAGACCTTTGTCATAATTGTTAAACTCATGCAGGTCAGGTGTAATTACCCTCCTGTTTTCATGTTAAATGATCTCATTCTGCCCTAGCTGAAAACGGTGATGAAGCTCCAGTGTTTTTTTTTGTGCCCCTGTGGTGACTGCGGGTGCTTCTCCAGGCAGGTACCAGGCAGCGGTGTGCAGCTGAGGGGGCTGTGACCTGGATGTTGGATGGCTGCAGAGTCATCTCTAAAAGCCAAATTCCACCTGTTTGGTGCCCAGCTTATTTTCCAGAGTGTTTCACTTGATGTTCATAAGGTAATGTGGAAGTTCCTCAGTTGTTCTGTCTGACTTCAAAGCTGAAAGGCGATAATGTGTACATAAGTCAGCCTTGTCAATAGCTTATTTATATATGAAGAGTTTAATTTCAGTTAACTTATTTTAAAACAAAATTACCATCAGCTGAGAGCTCTTGTGGATATAATGATGATCACAGTTTGGGTGAAAGCAATGGAGCAGAGTCGTCTTGGGTCATTTCCTTTTTACTTCTGCTGCACGTTAAACTATGTAGCACTTTGCATAGTTACATATTCTTATCCATGTTTAAGTGCAATTTTTTTAAATTGGAAAATATGAATAATACTTCCCTGCTTTGGGAATATCATCTGAGTATAATGCTATAAAAAATTGCTTAAGAACCCTCATTTAAAATTATGTAGATTTCTATTACACTGAAATCTGAGGAACTTTATATGCATGAGCAATTCATGAATGTTGTGTTATAAAAGCAAAACTAAAGTTGGTTTGAATGAGAGGGGAAAAAGCAGAACCTAACTGTGGCCAAGCAGTTTTCCTCATTTTAATACTTCCAGTGAAGTTTGGCGAAACAGAAAGCACTTTAAAATGCATTTAATTTAATTTTATGTTCTTTGGGTATTTAATGGAGTGTAGGTGATCAGAGAGAGTCCATTTTGGTTTGTGACTTTAAAACATAATGTTGCAGCAAGCCATTTGTTAACTACCATTGCTTTTCAATTATTTAGTGCATCACTTTAGTCCAAGTCTTTCTGAAACAAATAGCCTTTTCTCATTTGGACTGTGAAAATTTTGCAAGGCCTAAAGAGACTTGCATCTCATGCCTTTGTTCAGTCAGTCAATGGGTTCAAGCTGATTTAGGACTGAGTAAAGATGTAAGAATTTGATCCACAGGAAATAATGGAGGATCTTCTCAACTAATAGAGAAATGCTGCTTTAGAGACTCGAGGTGTTTCCTGGTACTGAAACTTTCTTGCTGACTGATTTTCTGTAATTTTGCTTTTAAAACTCAGCAGTGCAAAATGCATGGTAATGCTCTTATAGTTGGAGATTGTCTTTCATCAGAAAAGATTCTATTGCAGCTCAGAAGGCTTTATTAACACATTTTACAGGCAGTGGAGTTGAGAAGAAGATGAAAATCTGTTCTTAACTGAACAGCTTCTAGCATTGTCTCTTTGTCCCCTTCTAGGTAAATGGTAAGGCATGCTGGATTTCATTGAGATTACAGGGCAACTATTGGAAAATAAAAGATCAATCACAAAAACGGGGATGTGAAGAGGGACGGGGCACAGGGACATGGGCATTACTGTCCATGATACATTTTTCTGAAATGTGCTGTTAGGTATTTTGTTTTAAACCAACTTGGGTCTGTTTTCTTTTTACGTTTCATGTCTCGGTTAGCTGGATAGACAGCCCAGTACCTCCCAAGCTCCTGGTAAGGCACTGCTTTGGTACAGAAGAACTTTGGGGAGGAGATAAAGTACCAGGCCTCCTGCAGCTGGATTTTCTCTTGAAAGTTCCCATCCAGAAAACCTGCTTTGCCTGGGGCCACTTAATTTTTGCCATGTGACTTGATGATGGTAAGGGGTGATGTGACTTTGAGCCCTTTCATGTGCCTAAAATAAAAAAAAAGTGAGAGAGAACTTTCTGGAGAAAATGTAAGTCAAAAACTTGTAGTGGAAGTTAAGAACTTGTTCCCTGAAGTTTTCAGAGCTAGACTGGTACAAAACTGTTTTCCAAAAGCATGTAATGACCCTTTGTGACCTGAACCACTATATCTATAGTACCTGTCATCTTGAGCAAACAAACCTAATTTATATTCTGATGGCAGATACTTGGTATATGCAAAGATGATTACTGATGCAGAAGCGTCATTTCAGAACAGAAAACAATCATGGCAGTTATCGCCAAGTTCTTTTTGACAGCCGCGCTTTGTAACAGGACTTCATTGGTCTCTCCTTCCCAAGCCTAACCACCAAATGCCTGCTCTCATTTCCTCTTTTCTGATAGTAGTGGGGGTGTGAAAAGAGTCTGGTGGTGATGGGAGTTTCCACCATTACCTTCTACACGGGTCTGTGGTCTGCTGTGTAGATTCACTTTTTGAAGTGTTTTGAACATTATGTATTGTCATTTATTCAGCTTTTTCTTAAGGTTGAGGTCAAAGGCTTGTGTTCCCCGTAATGCTTTTCCTCCAGTTTTTCATACTTTTCTCCTTGAAGGACGTGAGTTCTTTATGGATTAACAATGACAAAGATACTGAATTTGGCCATGTGAAGGTCTGGTTGCTGTATACATTTGGGCTGATGTCCAAGTGAAAGAGAAATTAGCCTTCCTTTCCTGAAGCCTTGCAACTTCAGAGATTTTTTTTTTTATAACAATACAAATTAATTTCTGCTGCTTATCTTTGCAGTTTTTATATTGACTAAAGAAGGGTTTCTTCTTTGTATTAGTCAGCATGCCATTTATTGTGACTTGCAACTGAGTCGATCTTTTCTACTTTTTAAGGGTTTGCTTCTGTGCATGTTGCACGTGAGCAAGCTGTTGTGCCTGCATAGAGCTGTAACTGGGTCAGGAAGACTATCTGCAGGTGAGACTGTGGCTAGGCATTACATCTAGGAGAAGCTATCGTCTCTCTATTTAAATTTACTGTGTTTTAGCACTTGCATAATGTTCTGTGCATAGAAGAGTTTAAATAAAATGATGGATTTCTTTTGTTATTCCTGAAGAATGAGATGTATAAGTTAGTCAACGGTTCTGGGGAAGATTCTAATGTCAGATGCAGGCATGTGACTTTCTACATGTTTGTATAAGCAACTTATTGCAGAGTGGTTTTTGTTATCAGATGTGAGTCTTAAGAATTTGAGATTAAAACCGAGATATGCTTTATGTCCCAACCACTCTGCAGTTTTATGCATTTGAAGGAAGTTTTATATATGATTCACTTATAAACCAGGCAAGAAAATAGCTTCCTGGCAGTTTTGCTGAGACGCCTGCCTAGAGCATTGCCAATTCTTGTGATGTTTGATGTTTTTAAAGCGCTACTCCCTTGAGAAAGTGATTACATGAAAATCTTGTGCGCTTTTTCCTCTTTCTTAAATAAAATCTATTTTACATACTTGTATAGAAGATTCGCAAATGTAATCTAGGAGTTCCTAAAAGATTGAAAATCTGGGCTACATATAAAAGGAATGCAAAAATCTCTCAAGGTCTTACAAATACCCCCCTGCTGCCACCTTTTGTTGAGGGTAGGAGACTGATTCCTGCATTTTGGACATTTCAGACTCTAGTAGCAGGCTTAGCTTAATCTATGTTTGTCAGAAGAGTTTAAATTAAAAAAAAATATTTTATGGTATTTACTGCACACACCCCCTTACACTGGGTTTCAACATGCCAGCTGCCAGTGTTGATTTTGAGCAATGTAAGTGTTCTACTTCCCCTTATGATAGCTTTGCTTTGCAAAGTTAATATGATGGTAGAACAAGGAAGTGTATGTATTGATGCAATTTTCTCACTCGCTACAGTCCTATTCATAGCTGGCTTTACATTTCTGTGCGTATTGAAGAAAGAACTGTGCTGTGAAAGAATACAAGCATAATTTTCTGATTTCTTGTCTGTTTTTAAACTCTCTCTTGAAACAGCTCCATTTGATTTTTGGTGTTCATGTAAGCTTCGGGAGATTAAGATCCTGTTCTTGTACAGAACAAAAGCATCATAGAGGAACAATTCACACTTTTGTGCACTGGCTTGGGCAAGGGGGAGTGATGGTTAGGTGTTTTCCCCAAATCCCTTTTGATTTGCAGCTGAAGCTGTCTCATCAATCAATGAGAAAAAGCTGGAGACCATCAAATCGATTAATTTAGGCCATCACATGACTTAATCAGACTTCATGGCCTGAGAGGAATGAGGAGTCTCAGCAACTACCAGGCAATCACCTGAGGCATAAAAATTTGCTGAATATGGCTTTTGCGTTAAAGGTGGTGTTTCAAGAGTGTCGGGTATCAAGAGCGCTGACATTCATTCAGGAAGTTCTGTCGGATGACAGTATCTGATGAAATGGTAAGATATTAGGATAATGCACATAGGGTTAAAATCAAAACAACCCCCCTCTCATTTATGGATATTTCCAGGGATTACAGTTGCATCGTGTTCGTTGTGAATCTTGGAGGATTAGAACAGGAGGTTAAGGGCTGCTGGTCAGTCACTCGCAGTAGCAGCAAGGTATGGCTGTTAGGGGCGGGCATGCGAGTGTGGCTGCTCTCCACGTCTGCTCCTGTCACGCTTTACCCCATCTCCACCGCTGTGGCAAGGGGCAGCAGGGCGAGGAAGGACGGCTCTGTCCTGTGCCCCTTCAGTGAACGAATGAGCAGGGCACGCAAGGCACAGTAGTAAGAGTACCTGGACCACCCCACCCTGGGACAAAGGGCTAGTGTTATTTTTCAGATTATTGTCAGATGGTCAGAAGTTATTAACTAAAGTTTTTTCTTTTATCAGTATAAATGGTTAGGCAAAAATGCAAACCACAATGGCATTACGGGGTGGGGGGTGGTGGTGATATGTGTTTGTCTGCTTAAAATGCTTTAGCTATATTATCAGACTGTGCAAACAATAACATGGATCAGTCCCATGCTGTGACTGGAACAAGGCTTTGTTTGCAGAAAGAAAAATAATATCCTATTGTGACCTGATGTAAGGCTATGGGAATACCTGAATCCTAATTTCATTGGTCAGTTGTGTAATTTTAAAGCATAGTCTGACCACTGCAAATTAACAGTTTAATGTTGGCAGCTAGAGGTACTAACATTCGATTCTCAAGTAATAATTAATTTCTACTTGGGCTATAGACTTGGGTATTTTTCCTTGTTAAAGTTATGATTAATAACGTTGTTTTCATGTCTTCCAGGCTGACCATCTTAATCAATCGACTTGCCTGTACTCAGGCATATATTATTTAGACCATTATTGTGTTATGATAGTAATTTTGCAGGATTTATTTTTATTGGTACAGCAAGTGCTGCTATCAAAAGCTGAGCATAGTGTCAGTGAAACAAGATAGTATGCAAAATAAATCCTGGTAAACCTTTAAAATGAAAGCAAACATCATAATGAAACTACAGACTCTGTGTGTGTTTGTGCAGGAGGAGGGGGAAGATTGAAGTCACCTGCCCTAGGCATGTCACAGTTTTGTTGAACCACACAGGGAGAAGCTGGTGTAGTTAATGTCTGGGGTCATGGCATAGATGTTGAGTCATGCAGCTTCAGAAAGAGATGTCAACACGCCTCTCTCCCCCACACTGCATGGTGGTTAGAGAGTGAGTGTTTGGTGGACATAGTAGTTCTGCATTGAGCTTGCCAAGTAATGCGTGAACCAAACTCCTATTACCTGGGCTTGTTTACTGCTATTGGTAGCAGCGTGAAGGGCAGGGTTTGATGTTGCCATTTAAAATCTGGTAAAATAATAAAGACACTGAGAATATTTACTCTAGTTTTTAGTAATAGGTTAAAAATTTATTATCTGTGTGTCTGTGTATCTGTATCTGTGGGTCTTAAATGCCTTTTATTTTTGTAAACTAATAATTTTATTAATAATTAAATATGTTGTGGTTTATGTAATATTACATATAATAAAATATTTTGTTTATATATTTTATATTCTACAGCATACCTGAATATGTATTCATGCCTGGATGATCTACGACACACCTGAATGTGTCAGATGTTTTAGTAGGGTTAGTGTCCTAGACCACCACAGATATTTTTTTTTTCCCCAGTCTGATATTAAATATGATTCATTACCTGTCATTCTTCTGATTAAAAAGGTGCCTGTGTGTTTTCGTGACAGAAAGGTAAATGGAAGAATGATTCAGATGTTCAAATATTAAGTAGCTGCCTTCTCAGGCTGTCAATACAGTAAACTTTACTGTATTGCTAAGGGTGAATAGATGCTATTTTTCTTTATTGGTCACACTCCTCCTATGGTTTTGATTTGCTTGAAGACAAGAACAGAACTTTTAGAGGGACAGGTTTTATTTCCAACTATTTTTACTCTGCAAAAGTTTCAGGAACGTGTTTGGAGGCAATTTTTTTTTAAATGTTTCTTTCTGCTGTAGGAAACAATATAATCTACGTGCAGGTTTAGAACTGCAGGGAAGCTTTTATTAGCTGGTTATACAGAGGATGCCAGTGATATAAATCGGTTGGAGGAGGAAGAGGTGAGAGAAGAGGTAATAGTTCCCTTTATGTTTATCCAAACTTTCTGTTTTCTCAGGGTAGGCCCAGCGTAGAAGAGAGGAAGTCATTGCTGGTCTAGTTAAATATGCTTGTTTTCCCCTGCTCATGTGTTTAGGGAAAAAGTATAGCTTCAGAGCAATTTAAGGACTTCAGAGCCATTGTTTATTCTCTGTTAATGATTTTGTATCTTCCTCCTCAGTGGTAGACATTTTAAAGCAGTAGGGCAAATTCGAGTTGACTGAAGGCCTTATATTCGTTGTTTAAATGTAGATGAATGCACTCCACAGAAAAAGCAATAAGTGTCGCTGTTTGTGAAAGAGGCATAAGTATCACTCTTTGTGAAAAAGAAAAATTAGCTTTGTGGTGTGCCTGAGTCAAATCCATGTATTTACAGCTGTCCTTTAGAGAAGTGCAGATCAAAATCTAGATGTACTGGTTTAGTCTTTATATATCCGGGAACAAAGCCCACCGAAGTGCAAAGAGATAATAT
The DNA here is from genome assembly GCA_013400875.1 of Anhinga rufa. Lineage (NCBI taxonomy): Eukaryota > Metazoa > Chordata > Aves > Suliformes > Anhingidae > Anhinga > Anhinga rufa. The sequence continues at coordinate 25,771 of VZTV01063889.1, forward strand.
AATTTAGTAATTTCCTTTTTGGATTTTGTGGGATCACACTTCCTAAACATACAGATATTGGATAGTCAATCTATAGTATTATTGTCTTAATTTCTTTTGTACATTGATTATAAAGCAGGATTATTTAAAAACTTGTCTTGTTCACTCATCAGTTTACAGCTAGTTTATAGTAGGACTAGAAGCAAATGTTCTAAAAAGTTAAGCGCTTGTAGGTAGCTGTGGTGAGGTTCCCATTTCAGTTGGCCTGAGGATAATCGGTAAACATGACATTTGGGAGTACTTCCCTGAACTTGACCTGCCCTCGAAACTGTTGCATTTGGGTTTTTACTGAGGAAAAACAAAATTGCAGTCTCAATTTTCCTTTCCTTTCTACTCTACATTATTTTTTTTAATTGTCACAGTTGAGTTCATCTGGATAAAATCTATATTCTCTTTATGAGGTTTCATTTAATTTCTTCTATTATCTAGGTAGTAGGAGGGTAAACATGCACACAGGCATTTTCATGTCATTTTTTGTGATGTGAATTTATCTTGCATTTTTTAGCTATAATATATTACAGGCTTTGTTTTTGTTTTTCAGAAGAGCAAGAGAGAAATGCTTGTCCCTCCTGACCCCTTCCCTACACAACCGGGCAGCGTCCCTGTATTGTTCCGACGATACCTGTCCCTGCTTCCACTGCCTGTGCAGTTCCCTCTTGCTCTTTAGCTTGACCAGCATGTCTCGACTCTGTCATGCTGGTCTCTTCCCTTCCTTGCCTGATTTTTTACATCTGGGAACTGAGAGCTCTTGCTCTGTATGGAACATGTCCTTAAATATCTGCGAACTCACTTCAAGCAAATGGTCAGAATGCCTCCTTAAGTCTCCCCTGAAAAAAAAGAAATCTCTATTTCTTTCTCTAACTACAACATTGACTTGAATTGTTTGATAGCAAGCATATAAAATCAGATTCACTCAACTTATTTGAGAATAGCCAGAAACTCTGAGCAGAGCTATTTCTGTGTGCACACGTACTTCGTATATAGAACCTACAAAGGTGAAGGTGAGGTGATTCTTATCTTGTGTAGGTGCTGGTTTCTGTTGTGGGCACTCAAGCTTCTTGAGTGTGACTTAACTGGTTGGGTGCTTTCCTGAAGTAAAAGAAAAACCGCTAAATATCTGCCTGCTATCTGCATGGTTCTTAAACAGGGTGAACAGACTTAACAGCTCACTGCTGCTGAAATGGGGAATCATATCATCCCCCATCTTCTTGTTCCTGTCTTCCTGCCTACTTGTTCTCACTAAGTACCTTGTGCCAGCTTTGATGCTTGCTGGAATACTCTATGCTTTGATTAAACTTGTTAAAATGTTAGCAAACTGTCCCAGAAAAACAAAACAAAACCAAAAAACAAACCCAGTCCAAAAAAAACCAAACAAACATGGTCAATTTTCTGCCTCTGTGGAAAAGCATCGGCTCAATGAAGGGTTTCTGTGCTTGAGGGGGATGTAGGATAAGTGGAGAACACAATAGGAGGAAGGCAGCAAAATTTCTCCCTTTTGGCAGCTGGAGATCTTATGATGATTCTGGCATGTATGAAAGAGCCTAACCTATAATGATTTCATTAAATTAGATTTCAGTCACATGTGGAGTTCAAGTGGTTAAATTGCATTTGGTCCATGTCTTTTGGGGCATGTGTAAATAAGCATGAATTTTAAGTATGATGCAAGTGTATACTAAAGTAGAACCACACATGTAGTCACATACACTGCAATTGCTTCTTTGAAGTTAAGTGCATTTGTGTGTCCCTAGGTGTGGCTCTTCAAGCTGATCAGAGGCCCAACTGCTGCATTTCATTGACCCAGCTGTAAACACCAAACTTACTCTAAATAGTAAATGTTTTCAGAATCCAGCTTACTTTTCTCATGAATTGAGTTCTGACTCCAGATATGTGGAGATGGAAGGAAGAAAGCATTTTGAAGTGCTGTTCCCATTCAAAAATATTTAAGTCTTAAGTGTAAAAATACTAATTCAGAAAAATGTCACAGCTACCTGGTATCTAATACTGAAAAGATTTCATTCTGTGAATCCTAACTCATGTATCAGGTGTACCGTGAATTTACCTTTTGAAATTGAGGAGTTGTTTGATAGGCTTGTGATACTCGCTGCAGTGAGTTACGGAAGTATAACAACATAGCAGAAAGCTTTAACATCATCCTAATCTGAACTCAAACCTATTTTGTTTCCAGGCAATAATAATCAAATGGAGACTCAAGCACTGAGGTCCGCTCCCAGGCGTAGCCACGTGCTTTCAACTAGCTTCGTTTGCCCATGGGTCCAAATGTTCCAGCTTCGATCTGTCTATTCTTTACCTTGTTATTTTCTTCTCTGAGACTTTCCCTGCTGGTTTTGTCCTCTAGGGAATAGTCTTCTGTTAGATATTCCTGATGTTGTTATTGTTTGTATGCTTCTGTGTTCCTCTACCCTTTCTTCCTTGTCTTTTCGTTTTGCTCTGTTCCTCTTTGCTCCTTCTTTTACAGTTATTTCTTAATATACAATATACCTTTAGTTTTAGGCGAGCTTCTGGTGGACAATGGTCACAAGACAGAAATTTGCAGATGGCTTAAACAGATGTCTCTGTCAGAGTCAAAATATTTAACTCCTGAACTACTGCTAGGCATCTAGACCTCTAGAGCTGATGAATATTGCCAGAATGGTGTGGCAGGGGGCTCATGTGGCTCCTTTTCAGATTGCATTGCTTTATGTCTCAATCTGACACCTTTCAGGAGAGAAGTCGTCTCCTGAGGATAGCTTAATTGTCTTCATTGCTGTGTTAATCTATAAGCCACAGTTAGTCAAGATCTGTGCTTGTGCCAAAATGCGAGGGCTGTTTTGAATTAGTTGGAGGAATCCATCCTGAGTGGTCTCTAGCAAAGTCTGGGTGAATTTATTTTTAATCAATAAATGCAAATTGTCATTGGGTTTTTTGCCTCCATACAAAAAATGAAGATGAAATATCAAGATATTCAGAGAAGATATTGTGTGTTCTCTGGGGCATATTACTTGAATGTAAAAATATTTATGCAAGTTGTTCTTCAAATGTTTTAATACTGTGATGTTTAAATTGTAATATTTTTCATGAAGTTGTGATTTTAATTCTTAATCCTTTATTTAATCAGGGAAGGTATACAAATAATTATAACTTACGAAATATCCTAATAGAAATAGAAACACGTGAGTACAGTCATCACTAACTAAGAATGGAAGAACACAACTGATTCCTCTGAAGTGAATTCCCTGTAGGGGCTTATCACATTTTAGAAAATGTACAATTTCAGAGTTCAAATGCTGTAGTAAGAAACGAGTTAAATACTTGGAGTGAACTAATGTGTAGGCACAAAAGGAACTTGATGGTATAGTAGGTGGTAAGATTCATTTATGATAAGTTATAATGGAATTCCCCTGGAACTATGTATTCCACCTACTTGAATGCACAGTAATTCAAAAGACTGCCAGTATGCAGCAAATGCCCAGACATAAAGAATTGGCAGGTTATTGTAAAACATGGGAATAACTGTATGACTAAGCTGCTGCCTGTAACTAGCTCTTAATTGTTCTGGTGTGCATTGCAGTCCATATATGTTTAACTTCTGTGGTTCACCTCATGTCTAATAGCTGTTCATTTAAACATTTTTATTTGTCCAGAATACTGAACCTCTGTATATTTTAAAGCATGAGGTCTGCACATAACAGGACATGCTATATATCCTTCTTGAGATGAAGTCACATTTATTGTACCTGATAACTGTGGTGATGTGTTTGAATGATATTTTCAAAATTACTTTTTTTTTCCTGTCTATTTTAAAATTAAAGATAGGCAGAAATTCTGAAAACTTTCCAAGTGATTGTGATGTTGATGGGGCAGGGAGAGAGTAACGGTTGGTTTGGGCCACTTTGAACAAACTTCCTGTTATTACTGAAGTTTTAGTACAGTATTCAGTGTGCATACTGAGAATATTTGGTATGTGTTTTAGCTAGGTTTACCTGATGCAAACTGCATAGTGAAAAAACATGTAAAATGTGATTGCAAGTTTCTAAAGCAATAATGTCTGTTGGTTTTGAGGGGCTTATTACTTATCTCTGCAGGATATTACATCTAGCTGTGAAATAGTTTAGATGACAGCATTTTTCTGGTCAGTGTGACACAATTTGTTAATTTGCTAAGTTGTTAGCAATGAACTTAGTATTTCAGCACGTAGTTTGTCAATGGAAATAAGCTGATGCACTCTGAAACTTGTATTTCTGAAATACATACAAAGGATTGCTTTTTACAGAGGTAGTAATGCATTGTCTGCAATGACATAAGAAAGTGGCATAGAAGATTAATTCTGGTTTTTTATGCTGAGCAATAACAAAATTGGAAGGAAAAGTGATAATAGTGTCTGCTAGGATGACCAAATTCACTTCATTATATATAAAGAACCCAAGTTGTTAGAATTAGTGGATAGAGAACTTTTTCACAGCTTAATTTCTTTCTATTTTTTTCTATATGCAAGACTTTCTTAAGGAGTTCTGAGGGAGCCTGTAAAACTGGCCCAGAAATGAATTTTTAGTAATATTGGAAGGGGGGGG
>VZTV01063897.1:0-23656 GCA_013400875.1 Anhinga rufa
TGAGGGTCTTTTCCAACCTAAGCTAGTCTATGATTCCATTCTACGAATAAGAGAATACAAATGATGCCTCACACAAAATGCTACAGTAGAATTACGGTTATGTTAATTACAGCCTATGCATATCTGAAGCTACTGTTTATAAATTCAGACATTACTGTCTTGATTTGTTCAGTCTTAATAGTAATAATGCGATAAATAGCACAGTAAACAAAGCAAGTATTTAATCTTTAGTTTTACTGGTAACAAAAAATATTTTCTAGGTGTCAAGATAATTAAACTAAAGAGATTTTTGCAACTGAACATTGAAATTGTTTCTCTCTTAACATGAGATTTAAAAGTACCTTGCCAAAAGAGACACAAGCAGACAGATTAACCTGAACAAGCATAGAAATAAATTTAGCAATCAAAAATGGAAGTCCCTACTGCTAATAGCAGATTTGTTACATAACAAAAAGCAAATTAAGTACAGGCTCAGATGAACACGATTCTAGTGAAGTCCAGGAGATATATGCAAGTGAAGAATTTAATCTTCCTTAATCTTCTCACGTGGTATGATTAACCACCCACCTGTGGACTCTGGAGATGACCGTTACAAAGATAACAACAGAAACAATAGAAAATTACCGGTTATGCCACTGAACAGTTATGCTCCTAAACAAAATATTGCAGTTCCCTACTCCCTCTTGCAAATGTGATTTAGCAGTCTGTGAGTTGTGACAGAACAGAAAAATATTCTTTGTTGTTCCTATCAGTGATACTCTCCATATAGCTGCCAAAAAGGCTAAAGGTCAGTAATCAGCTAAGCATGGATGAAAATATAAGGCCATATTTAGGTTGCATAACTCCCACTAAAGAAGTTAAGGAATACCCATTTGGTGAACGGGGAGCTGGTGTCGCCGGCGATCCACAAGAAGGGCCCGGGAAGGTGCTGAGCGGCGAGCTGCTGCCGTCAGGCAATGGGGGAAGGCAGCTGGAGGAGCGCTGGGGAACCTGGGGAACAGAGGCTGCCTTGGTGCAGTCCCAGCACCTCTCAAGTCTTCTGAGACTCGACCCCCACCCAAATCAGCAAATAAAAACGATGTATCCATGTCATGTAAGTAGATGATTGCCACGCTCAAGAGCTGTGTGCAGGATGCAGTTTCAATCTAGTCTTACTGTACATTACTACAGGTGTGTCTTAAAACCGGTTTTGGTTTGTTTTTTTTTTCAATTAGAAAAAAAGGAACCACCTGCCTGTATATGTGAATCTGCCACCTGACAAATGGGAATACCTGCTTAAAATACACCTACACTCCTTGTGGCTGGGGTGAGCACCTTTAAAATATTCTGATGAATTTCACGTGAGGTAGAACGTAGGTTTGCCAAGGGGTGCAGATAGGAGAGTCAAACATCAAGATTTTTCTAAAACCGGTCTTTTAATTTTAGGCTGTTACCACCAATTTTCCTTGTACCTTACATTGTATTTCGAGTTCAGACCTGAGCCTACACACGTGCCCACGTGCACCTGACTTTCACTTTGTGTGGAGGCCAATCCATATTTAGAAATATAAAAATAATAGAATAATAGCACAAAATAGAAATAGCCTCCGGGAAACAGTGCAAGAAGAAAAACCCATGGGCTTTTACAACCTTAGTGCATGCTCAAGCATACCACTCCCTGCAGTTTTGACCAAGTAAACATATTCTTCCAAGCTGCCCCAGGTAACCCCTTTGTCCCTGCTGCTATGTCAAGAGATCACTCTTAGAGTCATCCCCATGTCACCTGTCAAAGGGCAAGTAACATTTATATATAGCTTTAAAATTTGGGATAGCTGCAAGATGTCACGAATAACTGCATACCTAAGGTTTAGGTACCAATGAGCATTAACAGCCTGAGCAGGGTGACTGGGTACCCACGGCCTCTGCAATCGGGGGGCAGCTGCTGAAGCGGGTCAGAAACATCAGCAGGGGAGAAACGGCACCGACAGCACCTGAGCCGCAGCCCAGAACGCAGACTGCTGCCACTTCTTGGGGCTACAAACAGCCTGTCACTTAAGGAGCAGATGGGACAGTGGCGATCCCAAAATATTTTCTAAGATTAGGTCACGATTACGCTTCCAGGCTAATTGCTGGAGAAGACTCCTAAAGATAAGAAAGAGCCGAATCCAGAAGTAAATCTGCTCTTCTCCCCAAAGACTAATGCCTTTTTCTTCCTTGAGCTGGTGCACACCTTGTAATGCGTTTAGACTCCAGGACTGGAAACCAAACAGCAATGTCCTCAACAAGCATCGCCCCAGCAGTCCAGGACAAGGAAGGGACATTCCTCTCCTCCTCTCCGAGTGAAAGGTGTGTCATGTTCTCAGCTCTCTACACAAAACGGAATCAGCAGTTCAAAAGGGAAAACTAATCATTCACAAAATATAAAAGGACAGAGAAGTCAATGAAATATAGCACCTGCCTGAATGAGCCATCAGACTTGAGAATTTTCACCTGAAACACGTTAGAAAAAGATGTTTAATGTAACTGTATTTTTTTAAATTCTCCCTTGTATCTCTGGCATACCAAAAAAGAGGTTTGTATACCATAAAATTTTTGGACTTCATTCTTCTCAATTATAAGAATGACACAATTTAAATTGAACAGCCAAAAGGCCATTCACATAACAAAGTATTTTTGTTTTAACCTTTTCCAAGGAACTGCCGTAAATCTGAAAGTGTGTAGATGTGCAAATGGTATAAAATAATGTGTAACGATACAGTATTCTTGTTTTACCTGTATTTAGAGAACACCTAGCTTCAGAATACAAAAGCAGCTTCTGCAGCAAGCACCACTGCTGCCAGGCTTCACGCGCTCTGCACCGCAGTTGTTAAGACTACCACGAAGCAAATCATTCATCTTTGGCCAGCAAGTTGGTCAGCAGTTTGAACAGTGTACGCAGAAACTTGTGCAAGAGCAAAACTGTCTTGGCAGCTCATTTACAAAGTTGAAATACAGAACCCAAGTGCCGGCTGAAGTGCCAGGGCTGACTGAAGCTCCTGAGCGGCCCTGAGGCTGTCCGGGCAAGCAGGGCACGCAGCTCCGAAACACCAGCTCTTCCACAACAAAGATTTCTCTTTGCTCATACTGGACCTGTGGTAACAGCAAGAATGTGATCTCCTTTCCTCTCGTCTGTGTTTAATTCTCCCCCACCTCTGTACCCACCAAAAATGATTCTAAAAAAATTACTGTCCCTAGCTCTTCATTAAAGAAATCACTCTAGTGAGCCCTGAATTTCACTGTTTTCCATACACAGCTGTCTGTAAGAGTATACTAGTCAGGAAAAAAACACTACAGTACTTTAGATTACCAAGAATAGAAATAAATTTTCAACAGAAAGTTGTAGTCAAACAAAGCATTTGTGCCAAACCACCTGAAACAACTTTGGTAGACAGACTCTTCCGAAGAAGCTGAAAAAGGGAAAGCAACAGCATAAATTAATGGGAAAAAAAATCCGATTTCCAGTTGCAATCATCTCAGGTATAGCAGTAAATATGATTTGTATCTTTGATTTTAAATATCATCACTAAATTTTATTTAACAACAGATTAAAAAAATCCAGTTATTCTAAGTATTACGCAATACAGGCAATGGCAGATGGAGAACCAGTGTGGTACCGTTATCAGCTGCCGCCGTTCAGTTACTCAGAACCTCCCACACCAAACCAGAAGTCTTTCAGACACAGCAGAGAAGGAGGTATATTGGCATCTAGGTGATACTGAGCTTAAAGCAAATTGTATTAGGGTGAAAATCCTATGGAGACAAAAAGATAAAAGAAAAAACCAACCAACCCACCCCAGAATAAAATCCCAAATGATCCAAGTCTGAACTGAAACGTTGCCTCAGGTTTTTCTCACAAAACTGCATTAGTACCTGTGTAAACTCTTCCTGTTATTACACAGCCTTTTGTAGTAGCACGACGACTTAACCCAGGATAGTTGAAATTTATAGTTGTACTAAGTAATGCCACATAAACTAATTTGCTCAAGCACATGACAGCCTGTCACAAAATTAAATTACTCTTAATTCTGCTAGCCTGACTGAACTCAATGGAAGATAAAAATGCTGCATCTCCTATCAAGACAAGAAAGTTCTTCATTGGGATATACTGTGGTGGCCTACCGCTGCCTGTCCCAGCACCGAACAGGCTATTAACAGTTGTACTTTTCCCATTGTATTCAAAACCACAATACCCACAAAAATATTTTGATTTAAATAACATGCAATCCAGCCTATTACGAAGGCTAAGACAACCCCCCTGGCTTACAACTTGCAAGGTCAGTGGCTCATGTCATATTGGCAACGCTTAACACGCCAGGAAAACTGATCGCATCTAACTTGCAGGAATACTCAAACCTCCAAAAGAGGCAAAGTTCACCCTTGGCTACAACGTACACAGGATCCTCCGCAGGTGATGGAAAAGGCATTGCAGAACTTCTGCAGTGGCTACGCTATGCTTTCTCATGTTTGCAACCCAGCTTTCCACAAATCTCAGCCTGTCAGCCTTTTTCTTCCTTTTCTTCTAAGAGGAAAGAGACACGTTAGGTCTCTGGGCCTAAAAAGGTATCTTTTAGTCTCTAGCACTAAATTTTGAGACACATATATTTGACAAGAGGACACCAGAAAACACATAACCAAAACATTCTTTATTAATGATTTCAGAAGTCATCATCTGAGTCATTATCCTCGATTTTTTGCAGTGGCCGCTTAACACTGATTATTAAATCTATGGAGAGAAGCTGCGTAACGCAATGAAGAACTGAAACCACTAACTGGTACTTGCAGTATACCGATTCTAAGCCTTTCTCGTTCATAGGCAGCGGCTGATTTTTCCTGAGTGCATTTATGGCTTCGACATAGAATTTTGTAAAGCTGTTTCGTTCTGTTGTTCCATGTAGGGACTTGGGAATACTTAGCAAAGCATCAGCAACTACATTAGATATGACAGTTACCTCTGGCTGCTGACACTGTTTTGCATAGTACTTAATATAATAATGTAACAGGATTTCAAAGTAACCTCCTACTGGCAAAACTGATCCTGCTTCTATGAGGGAGCTTGAGTAATCCTGTGCAATACTTACACAACTCTTGTCATGTTTCAATGGCACTATATTGCAATTTGTTTTATCTACGTCTTTGCCAACGTCTAGGCATTCACGCGCAGTGAGTGTATTAGCGTTATGTACTGCTGTTATGGCAGGGCTGTAATTTTCTTGATTGTCCACAAGTAAATAACTTTTATAGTTCTCATGCACGTCACCCGGACGCTCGCATTTCACTTGCAGTTTGCCTATATCCCTTAAAGAGCCATCTCCTTCAGTGGCAACGTTGAATTCTTTGACATGTGAGATGGGATCTGAGGGTATTTGCAAGTTTGTTCGCACAAATGCTGCATTTTCACTTCCCTGCAAGTCAGGGTCTGCAATTTGTATCTCTGTTTCATCCCTACATGCTTTCAGCTGCTGTTTAGAAACCTGATTACCGTTAGAAGAAATATTTTCTACGATGTGTTGCTTCTGAGTAGCTAAAGAATGCCAGCTGCAAACATCTGCGGCTTCATTCCGGTGTTCACCTTCTGCTTTGCACTCCTCCCTCTGATCAACTGTTTTAAATAGCTGCTGCAGCATTGTAAAAGCCCCCTGTAAAGCAGCAGCGTGTTGCTCATTAACACTGTCGACCGGTCCACAAAGAATTAGGCAATGGGGCTGGAAGGCACACACGCTGGTGAAGCCGATGTGAACGCATCTCTCTGAGCCGAGCAGCAGGGGCTGGCAGAAGGCTGCTGCTGCGCTTTCAGTGATTTCTCCGTGTACGTTGTCGCCGAAAGGTGCGTACGGCGAGACTCCCGTAATTTCACTGATAAGGGCCATTTCTTCCGACGATAAGCACTCTACCACAGACACGCCATGTAATTTTGCGTAGTAGATCACTTCTTCCTCTTGCTTCACGCTCGACAGTAACAGCTTAACGCTGTTGCTCCGCAAGTGCTTCACCAGGGCTTCCGTCCTGCTGGAGACCCAGCGCAGGGAGGCCCGGTACTGACCCTCGGAGCCGACCAGGAGCCGGCCGCCGGGGCCGGGCAGCGGGGCGTGAAGGAAGGCTCTCCGCGAAGTAAGTGCCAGCTCGGGGTCTTCCCGTGGTTTTACGTGCCTCTTACTACTTATTTCCTACGCGACAATAGCAAAGTCAATTGGTACGTTCATGAGAGAGCCAGCTGTGCGGGCCAGAGCAGTCCTGTGAGTTGGTATTAAATGAGATTCACTCCCGCTGCAAACCGTGCTGTAGCTACTCGGAAATGAAAGCGTGAGAAGACGTGAGTGTTGCAGACTTGGTAGTGAAGATTAAGGATGCCTTGTGTAGTCTCTTGTATGTCTGGTATGGCAAGGCTTGCTTATGCTTATGGTAATGGCCAATAAAAACTGTTATTAGCAAGCTTTTCATATGTTGCAGTGGCTTCTATTTGTTTATAAGCCAGCATGGAATATAGTCAGGAGCAAAGGAATTAAATTTTGTTGCTACTGAGGAAGTAATTTTCCAGTAGCCTTGCTTTCCTGGAGGAATCCTTGTTGTTTGACTTTTTAACTTTTCTTTCCTTTTTTTTTCTTCCTCCTCTTCTTCCTCCTCCTTGAAGCAAGTAAGATCTAAGTTACTTGTGTTCTAGAACTGGGCAACTTGATCCCTGTCTGGCTAAGTTCTTTATCACAGTCCAGTAAGTTTTACCATGAAGCAGGGAACACAAAATGAATAAGCATCTCAGTAAGGGCATCCTTCTCATGAAAGTTATCTGTAGTAGTAGGAAATGGCAACAAAAGCTGCATTTGACCACAGTCCGTCTGTTATATATATAAAATAAGGGGCTGCAGAATGGAAGTAATTCTGACTTTCTGTGTTTCCAGGGTCATGTGCTGCCTTGGTCAGGTCGGCAGTTGTGCTAGCACCCGCTGAGCGTTATCAGAGCCTCTGTGGACTTTGTCTCAGTTGAAAGGAAACGGCTTGTTGCTGGGGAAAGCAGCAGCAGGAGATGGTGACTTTACTTTTCTCCTATTTGCTTTGTGCCTGTGAATGATCTACTGAGTTGCAGCCCTACATGTGTGCACGGTATAGCCAAGGAAGAGCACGTGGCACTCTGGAGTGCGGCACAATTGCTTGCGAGGGAGGTATGGCTTTTTCTTGGTAGCACGTGGACCAGCACTGTCAGAGCAACTGAGCTTGTTCCTCTGCTGGTGGGCCACTGTGTGACCCAGTTCAAGTCACTTAACTTTTTCATGCTTTAATGAGCTTCCTGTGTAAAAGGTGAAATACTGTGCAGGTATCTGCTGAGGTAATGTACCTGTCATCTAGTAATCTCAATGTACCTGTGATTCTGAAAAAGGATAGTACAGCTTTACTGCATGTATCTTGATTGGCGCAGTTTAGTTCTTGATTAATTGGTTTGCACTGAAGGAAATGGCAACCTTTTAGTAAGTTAAAAGGAGCAAGATGCCTGTAGAACTTGAGCTGTCCTTGCTAGAATCCACCCTCTTATTTAATCACTTGCTGTCCTGGTACTGCTCGTCTGACAGTCCCTCTTCTGTTTCAGTGTTTCACTGAGCTCTTGAAGGACTTTTCAGAGCTCTCATGGGACACCAGTGCTGGGGATTTAAGGAGGTGAACCTCACTACGATCGTAACGGTATCTTGTACAACAGGGCTACGGGGTGTCTGCTCTCAGACATGAAACAAATTATATTGTTAAGTTTGGAGGGTCTGCATGGACCGTGCTGCAGGAGCCTACTTCTTGTGTGTTCTGGTAGTTGCTTCTTACTTAAGTGTGCTCTCCTTTGTCACGCTGAGTTTTAGATACCCATCCTATGAACCAAATTCCTTCTTAAAGATCTCTGGAGATGCTTTGAGATACTAATACTGAAAATCATCCAACTGCCTAGAAAGCCTTGGCTTTAGCCTAGGCATTCCACAATGCCTGCAATCAGACAACAGGAGTTCCCCTCACCACCCAGGGTGTGAGATGAAGGTACGTGCGGTTCAGATCCACCATGCTACCTATGTTCCCAGTTCCTGCAGATTCTCTTGGGAGTTCACAATGACAGGAGTTTGTTTGAGGATTGCAGCCAAAGGGGTTCAGAGCCAGAAGCAGTTGATTTGCTATGTTGAGACTCTCGTGTTCATTTTGAAAACATTGCAGGCTGACTTTAGGGGTGTTTGAGAGCAAGTATACTTTTGCAGTAGTAGAATTATCTGAAGAGCCTAATGCTTTAAAAGCAACATACCCCACTTATCTATGGCTCTCATCTTTCATGTGCACTTAAACGATGTGAAAAAAATATTTAAGGTATTTCTAGTGTCCAGGGAGACTGTAATAAGATCAGGGCTGGTATCCCAGGTGCCCTTAGCAACATCTAGAAGTAAGAAAAAACATTAATTAAAACATTAATCACTTCTAATTGTTTGATGTTTCAGATCTAATGACTAGCCTTTTTTAAATCCTGATTTCTAACTACAGTGCTTCTGTGGAACTCTTAATGAGTTAAACTTCATGAAGTGATGATTAACTTTGGGCAGCCACTTCCCGATAGTTGGAAGAAGCCATTTTATTCATCAGGTGCTGAATATTTCCTAGAAATTAAGGTTGTTGAGTTTGCTTCTCATGGGGACTACTGAAGGTGATATGTTTGCATGTAACTCAGCGCTTTTGCAAATGATCTGTCTTCACCTGCTTTAATATGGGTTTTCTTCTATTGTCCACTACATGGATTCTGTTTAACTTTGCCACTTATGCATTTTGTTCCCTGGGTGGAAGATGACTCTGAATTTATGGGCCCTGTACATTACTATTAAGAGAGTTGAATATTTACTAGAAGATCATTTAAAATAATTCTTCAGCAAACAAATCACTGCTTGTGGACCTGAAGAGGTCCTGATTGCCTTTGACCTCTGCTGCCACCTGGCAATGAGAATGAGAAACTTACCATGTGCTATAGCTGATTTTGACTCCCATGTATAAATAGCAGCAGTTCCTGGCAAAAGCTCATGATCTGCATGTGCCTCTTGTACTGGGGGCATTAGCTTTGCATAGGGATAAATCTGTCAATTCGAAACTTGAAATCTCTGGAACAAGGATTGGAGTATGTATTCCCATAAACCTTAGGGCTGTGACCCTGCAGTTCCCCCTTCTTTGAGGAGCTTGTTTTGGTATGAGCTTGGACTTGTATTCCATTTTTTTCTTGAAATGCAGGGTTAGGAAGTTTTTTTTGTGTGTGTGTGAGTGTTTGGGGGTGCAGGAAAGAAATTTGCACATCACTTCCCTAAAATATTTAAAGTTAAATGGACTATAGTGTTCTGTTTGCTGCCTGGTAAAGAGGATGGGCTCCAGTCTCTTGAGTTGGAGTACCTATTTTCTATTCCTTATATTTCCTCCAATTCAAGGTGACTCTGGGAAGGTCACCTAATCTGTGTCTTGGCTTTGCTTTTAAAAAAAAAAGGGGGGGGAACACGGACTGCCAAACCTGAGGAAAGGAGGCAGCCTGTGATCTGTGGGGAAGCCTTTCTGTGTAGGAGAACAGCCCCTAGCATAATTTGGGCGAGGGCTTGTAGCTGCTACTGTAATACGGATCAAAGTGAAGCATGCCTCTCTCTGATTAGGTCTCAGGTATGTTGTGTAACTTCTTGTAGCAAGCTTGTTAATGCATACACGTTATCTTCCTGCTTGTTTAGTCTAAATGACTCTTAGTGTACCCTTTGCTGTTCCTTCCTAGCGTAGATGAATGCAGAGTGCCTTTTTCACAAATGCTTGATAGTCTCCCTCTCTCGGTGTGCTTCTATGACTTATTCTCAGCAAGCCAAGCCCTGGGCACAAGGCTTCCAGCTGAACAACACTGCTTTTCCATTTAAGTCTAGTCCAGCTTTTGTTTTGAGAAGCTGTTTATCAAGGTCTTGCTGCTGTGCACAGTAAGCCTCCTAGTAAACCTCCTAGCAGGTCTTGATGCTGTTCTCTAGACACCTGTTTGGTCTCAGTGCTGCCTCTTTTCTTGCTGTCTCTTACAGTGGTATCAGTGTGTTGTGATGTAAACCTCACCATCCTGTCTCCTTGAAAATTCAAGTCTGTTTTATGTCTTGTGTGCAGAGTATATTGGAAGCCTTTGGTTAGTTTAGCTTCTGAGTGTTGTGCACGCCTGCTTTGTGGAAACTGATATACATGCCAGGCATTTGACTTAGCTGGTTGCTTTTACATTTTAATTTATTAGCTGCACCTGTGGTGGATGCTAGCCTATGTTGCCCATAGCAAGAGCTGCATTAGTTTCATGGGTATAGAAGCAAACAGAAAATGCTAAGTATTAGATATATTTTTTTCTGAAATTCTGGAAAATAATTTGTTCTATTCTCCAACCTGGATGAAAATGCAGAAAGAATGAAAGATGTTAAAACCTGGATTGGGGGAAAATGTTTGTAATGTGTTGGTAGACTATAAAGGTAATAAAAGCTGCTTTGCCTACCGTGGAGGACTGATTCTCTTTAGTCTTCTGTGGAAAAAATGCTTTTAAGAGTTGAATCTGGACTGTAAGAGTGTCATGGAGGAAAGAAGCTGTTCAGAAAGAATCCCAGCCACTGATGTGTTGGCCTCTTGGCTGTAAGAAGAAGTGATGTTCATTCCCCGGTCAGGGGTGCCTGTGCACAGAGTGGGTTACAGAATCACAGAAGGGTAGGGGTTGGAAGGGACCTCGAGAGATCATCTCATCCAACCCCCCTGCGTGAGCAGCACACCTAGAGCAGGGGGCACAGGACTGTGTCCAGGCGGGGTTTGAATGTCTCCAGGGAAGGAGACTCCACAGCCTCTCTGTGCAGCCTGGGCCACTGCTCTGGCACCCGCACAGGAAAGAAGTTTTTCTTCATATTCAGGTGGAACCTCCTGTGTTCCAACTTGTGCCTGTTGCCCCTTGTCCTGTCATCGGGTGCCACTAAGAAGAGTCCAGTCCCATCCTCCTGACACCCACGCTTCAGATACTTATAAGCATTTATAAGATCCCCCCTCAGTCTTCCCTTCTCCAGGCTGAACAAACCCAGGTCTCTCAGCCTTTCCTCATAAGAGAGATGCTCCAGTCCTTTGACCATCCTTGTAGCTCTCTGCTGGACTTGCTCAAGCAGCTCCCTGTCCTTCCTCAACTGGGGGGCCCAGAACTGGACACAGCACTCCAAATGCGGCCTCACCAGGGCAGAGTAGAGGGGCAGGATGACCTCCCTCGCCCTGCTGGCCGCACTCCTTTGAATGCACCCCAGGACACCATTGGCCGCCTTGGCCCCGAGGGCACAGCGCTGGCTCAGGGTCAATTGCTGTCCACCAGCACTCCCAGGGCCTTCTCAGCAGAGCCGCTTCCCAGCTGGTCAGCCCCCAACCTGTACTGGTGCCTGGGATTGTTCCTCCCCAGGTGCAGGACCCTACACTTGCTTTTGTTGAATTTCATGAGGTTCTCCTTGGCCCAGCTCTCCAGCCTGTCCAGGTCCCGTTGGATGGCAGCACAGCCTTCTGGTGTATCAGCTACTCCTCCCAGCTTGGTGTCATCAGCAAACTTGCTGTGGTTACACTCCATCCCTTCATCCAGCTCATTGATGAATATGTTGAACAGGACTGGATCCAGTACAGACCCTTGGGGGACTCCACTAGTCACTGGCCTCCAGCCAGACTCTGCCCCATTGATGACAACTCTCTGAAGGCTTAGTCTGAATCAGAGGACTTTTCTCTGCAGTTTAAGGCAGGGTGATAAAAGGTTGTGTGGCCTCTTGCTTATGTGCTAAACTCTTTCGGCTAGCTTGAAGAAGCAGAACATTTGGTCTGGCTCTGTTTCTGGAGCTGATTCCAAAACTGGGGGGGGACACAAACAAACAAACAATCAAAAACACAAACCCCAAAGCCTCCACCCAATTTTGAGGAATAGCCAAGAAAGATAAAGGTTGCAGTAATAAAGTGGCGCCTGAAATTTGCTTCTATATTGGAGATAGCGTTCTGGCAAAGTGGTGAATAATTTGATCTTGCCTTCCTCTGTAATGGAGGGTTCACATGGAGACACTAGCTTGGTTGAAGAAACTATAAATAATGGAATGACTGAGGCAGGAAGGCAATAAGATATAAAGTGTCGTAAGGAGCTTGATAATCTGATAAGGTTAATGTTAATTACAAAGTGTAACCTGTGGCTTATTGCATAGCAGGAGTGATCAGCTCAGGGCCTTGCATTAATGCATTAGGCAGTGCAGGCTGTGAAATTTGCTGGTGGTCGGTGTTTGCACAGGTATGAGCTGCTTGGTGATTTCCAAAACATCTGTAAAAACATGCTGCGATTTGGCTAGGCAGATACTTTTATTGTAAACATCTGCTTTCCAGTGTGTAAATAAAAACTGTTTTGAGTCCTGCTTTGGCCTAGAAGTGATACTGCTGGAGCTGTGCTGGGCCACTCTTTGGCTACTGAGTGGGAGAAAGTAGGCAGAAGCAGCGACTGTAAAATGAAATATTAATGAAGTGTCAGTGTAGTAGCTTCAGCTGCAAAGGAGGGGAGTCAGCTAGTGTAGGAACATCAGTGAAGCTGATTCCACTGAAAGCAGTTTTTATCTTAGAGATAAAAGAAGGCCTGGTGTTGGTGCTGTTTTGTGTTCCAGAGCTCTAGTTTAGCTCTACAACAACCAACTCTTTCAGTCTTTTACTTATGTCATAATTTATCCCTCTGCAAATGGGACTGTTTGTTCTTAAATATTTAAGGCTGTGGAGTGGCTTCATTAGTAGTTTTGCTTTGCAGAGGAGACTGTTTCTTGAGCTCTGTAGGCCATGTTAACTAGGCTGTGAAAAGGTGGTATTGCTTAAGGGGTATGTCTTGCTGTTCTTTTCTTTCAGTACTGGTGTTTGAAGCAGAAATTGCTGCAGAACACTTTAATTGTTTAAGTCTAGAGAAGCTTACCTGCTCACTTCTTTGTAAAGTAGGTGCCATCCAGTTTGGGATCTTGCTTGCGTGGCTCCTACCTGTCTTTGGACGTTTGTAGTTACTGAGTCACGTCTTCCAAGCTGTCACCTCTGGGTGATGTTGGTTTTGATGGTGGTACACCAGGCTGGCCTGGGAGAAGAGCGTAGGAAAGGCTGCAAAGTCTTGTGTCCCATTGAAACCCTGGTGATCAGGAGTGCGCGATGCAAGGGCTTGCAGCCCGGTGACGGTGACATGGCAGGCCACTGCAGGTCCTCTAAGGCAATAGTAACCTGCGTGGCTATAAAAGCTTCTGTGCTCTCCAGTTTGAACCACATTCCAACAGCGCCTTCCAGTAGGGGCTGGAGGAAGCAGGTGGTCGGTCCTTCTGTTATGGACTGTCTGCCTCCTTTCTCTTTGTATGAAAAACAGAAAGCTGCAGTTCAGATACTGCAGTGCCACGTGCCAATTTGGCTTTCAATGAAAATGCGGCTTATGCCAGGGTAGGTCAAGTAAGTCTTTCTGTGTCTGTTCCTGTGCGGTAATTTCTTGTATTTTAATCTTAATGGTAGGGCCTCTGGTTCTTTAGGTTTTTGTCAACTCCTGTTCTTATGCCTCCTGTAAGGCAGCGCATGTGCTCCTGGTTATTTTTAGCAGGCAAAATGTGAAGAGCCCACGTGGCCCCATTTAGTTTTAACTGTGCCAGCCTTGTCCAGTTCTCTTTCACTCAGAGAGCATTTACTTCCCGAGTGCTGTATTACTAACTATCGGGTTTGCAGGGAGGCATCCTGGCCTTGCTGTTGAAGCTACATTTCCAATTTAGCTGCCTGCTCATTTTGCTCTGTGATCGTTCAGGATGGTCTTTAATTCCAGCCTTGTTTTCCACCACTTTCAGGGTCTGGAAGCGTAACCTCTCAAGTGCTGGGGCAGGAGGGAAGGGGAGGAGGCAGGCCCTGGCAGCACTGTAGGGTACGTCCCTGCAGAGCATGGGGGCTCAGTCACTTTGGAGTTGTCCTTTTCTGTCGTCTTGCAGAGGCTTGAAGAAGCTTGCCTCCAGAACAGGCCGCCTTGTGTGTAGAAAGCCCTGAAAATCTGGAGCGAGTGCTTGCTGAACTCTCCTCTTGGACCTTGAGAATGAATGATCTGGCTTCTCTGAACCTCGTGCTGCCAACATTTCTAACCGTACAAGGATGTGTATATTGAGGGATTGTTTGTCCTGGCTTGAGAAACAAGGTGGCTTAAAACTGCTCTGTGACCCTCATGCGAGCAAGTAGAATAAATTGACTGTCCTTGGCTTGGCTTTTTTTTTAAGGTAGGAGAGGTGTGTGTTCATTCTTGTCCTCACCTGCCTGATCTTTATGAGAAGTTTTCCATAAATCAAGCCGGGATACAGATTTGGAGAGCTGACTGACCCCTGCTCTCCCCTTGGTGTCTTAATCCCACCCTGACCTACTGTGGGGATTATTTAGCAAGTTGGAAAAGTCTTGTGTCCTAGCTGCAGCTCTCCAGCAGTGCCTTGATATAAGGTGTGACATTTAGACTGGATTCCTGACATCCCAGAAGGAAGTGGAAGTGGCTGGTGGCGCAGGCCGAGCGCGTACAGCGTGTGAGCTCTGCACTAGCTCAGCTCTATTTTTGGTGCGGGACTGCATGGGGCTCTGCATGTTGGGAAACAGCACTGGGGCATCCAGCACTTCACACTGGTTCTGGCTTTTGCAAGCTGATCGTCTCTGGTCTAAAACCTCTGGAGCTGCTGTGGTTCCCCAGCTGGCTCCTCCTGCCTGGAGAGTGCAAGGACTGTTGGGCCAGCCTCCCTCCAGGTTGGCAGTGGTTAAGGCCATGTGACTTGACAAGCTGCCATTTTCTGTTCTGCTGCTGGCAGGAAAATATCAGGCTTTCATCCCCCCATGCGTTTCAGTGATCCTATTGCCCCTGCAGTCCTAAACTGGCTGTCAAATTGGCAATGGAGAGAGGGTTTTGTCACTCTTAAATGTGTTGGAAAATGCATGTGGGCTTTAGGAGCAATCCTGTGGAAAAATATGTGCTACAGCTTACAACCATTCAGTTGAGCAGGTTAAAAATCAATCCATCTTTTAGGCATCACATAAAAAGAGACACTGTGACTAGTGTATTAAAATCCAGCCACTGAAGTCTTCCTATCGTGTTTATGTAAGGAGATGTTTGTTGCTTTTAGCTGTCCCCTAGCCAACCCAGTGCTTGAGGATGTCTGCTGGCGTCTTGTGCAGAGCCACTGCCTTTTGCCCCTCTTTAGTTGATAGAAGGATGTGGAATTCCCATTCAACGTGGGATAATGCAGCTCTTGCTAAAAGTAGTCAAATTAAAAGCATGATATTAAATGAGCTTTGCAAGGAACAGTCAGCTAAACCACCAGACCCCACTGATATAAATATCACAGAAGAGTGAAGATCATTACCTTAAATGATGTTAGTGTTTAAAATTACTCTTAGAACTCTCTATGTCTGCCAGGCTTCGGGACAGGCCCGTCCCTCTGTGGGTCATCCTGCTGCTGTCTTCCTGTGCTGCAGAATTGTGTGGGACTACTGTTTGTACAGTTGGTGCAACTTAATAGGGAATTGGATAATAATAGGGCTGTCTGTTTAATCAGAAAGCTTGCTGGGAATGGACTTACGTGGGCTACTTTAATTTAAGTTTGTGGTACGCCTGTGAGACAGCTTGTAGGGTGGTTCTGCATTAATTATAACAACTTAAGTGGACAACAGATGAGGACTTGCAGTGGCTCACAACACATGCCATTGTGCTGCAGAGCATAAATGTGAACCTTTTGTCTTAGGAATGCACAGGGTTCACCCTTTCCGTTTACCAAGACCCAGAAACCAAGCATCCAAATTATTGCATAGGTTTGCTGGGTGTGTGGGTGTGTGTTTGTGTTTTTTTAATTCCAGATCTGAGGTGTTGCCTGAACTGAAGGTTCTTCCTCAGTGCTCAGCCAGGATCCCTGCTACCTGACTAACTGTATAAAGCCAGCTGGAAGTAACTTGGATTTAGAAGATATCAGAGATGGGTGAACACAGACTCAAGTTTCCTCTGTAGAACAACATAAATAGCTCATTTGTGATATACTGGAGATGTTACTGGGTTTCTTAAACCATGTCTGCAGCTGACCTTTGATTCGGGGTTGAGCAAGGGATTTTCTAGTCCTTGTTTCTGCCATTCGTTTATTTAGTTGCCTCAGTTGTGAGGACTCTGTGGTAAACAGTAGGGAAGCAATGCTGGTGTCTGAGCTGGCGTGGGTAAAGTTGTGTGTTTGCTCCTGTGGGATAGGAGGGTGTGGCTGGAGGAGGTGAGATGTCTGGAGTGAATATGAAATGATGTGAGGCTTGGGTGCTCGGTTTGAGCCTGAGGGAAGCATGTTTTTGTCCCCCAGCTAGAACGTAATCAGCTCCTTGGGAAAATCGGGCCCCGAAGGAGAGCTGTATTTGGGAGCCGTGGTCAGAATGCTTGCTCTGATAACACAATTTTTTTTTTCTGGTTGAGACAGACTAAGCATAGTCAACAGACTGACTTGATTGTCTTCTCTTGTCTAAGAAATACTATGCTTCTAAAGATAATACTATTTTCCAGTGAGTGGTTCCCACTTCTAGGACTTTGCTATCTCCTGAAAACAATCTTTATTTTGGTTGCTCATTGACAAAAGTCTTGAGGCCTGTTTGGAGAAAAGTCTGTTGTGTGTAAGCATTGTCAGACATGTGGAGTTTTGCTTTAGTTCCTGCTCAATGCAAAGATAAACTTAGTAAGTGCTTTGCAGCCAGGCTGTTTTGGGGATGTGGGTAACTGTTTAGCTTTGTGTTCCGGCTGTAGGCTTTCCTTCAGAAAAAGGCAAGGCATGTCAGCCCTGCCTCGTATAAGCCAGGTGAGGCTTGTAAATGGAGGAGAACTGGGACATGAGTCTCAGCAGTGTCCAGGCAGGGGAAGGTTCACACACTTTCCAGAGTACAAGAGACTGCTTTCAAATCCTGACACTCGGAGGAGTAGCAGCTGTCAATTTAGTAAATTTAGATGTAGAACAAACTTTGGAGCTGGGTCCCTAAGCAGTGGTGTCTCTACTCAGGCTGGTTTTGCCAGACAAATACAATACTATTATAAGTGTGTTAAACATATTTCCCATCTTTGCTACTGCAAAATTTTCTAGAGGGACATCTGTTTATTGGGAGACACTTGCTCCATCAGGCTGTAGTTGTTCTTTGTTTCGGAATTCTGACACTGTGCGTGTAAAAGTAAATGAAGTAGCCGCGTGTTGCTGTTTAACTCCTACTTAACTGTAGACTTCAGTCATGTGCTTGCACACCAGCCTCTTGCAATGCTGTGGATGAGAACATTTGCAAAGTCCTTCACATTCAGCGAGTTATGTTTTAAAGTGTGTTGTCAACCTGTGAAACTCTCAGGAATGTGATGCTGCCTTACACTGCAGGTCTCCCCAGTTCTCTGCTGGAATCAAGTGTGTCTTGGAGTACTTGTGGTACAGCTGTGTTGTGAACCCAGCCTGATGCTGGAGAAACTTGCAGTGCTGGATGCTGTCCTTCTGTGTAGTACTGCCCTACAAAGGTGAGACAGGAGAAAGAAGGTGAAATGGTTTTTAGTGCAAAGGTGATGTAAGGTGAAATTGATGAGTATAATGGTGAGAAATGTCCCAATATCCCTAGTCTTAGGTAAGGATCTTGTTCTGTGGTCTGCTGGTGGAGCAGAGGTGTGATTTTTAAAGAGCAGCTGGAAGAAAACAAGCCTGTTCATGCTAATAGAAATACCTGAAGGCATTTATGAAACTTTAGCCTTCCTGCTACCTCCCCTGTGACTATTTTAACATGGTTTCTGTTTCTCCTTCCAGATATAATTGCTGAGTCTCTGTAAAATGGCTTCATGCTTCCACGGTGTCATCCCATATGTCGTACCTGGAGTGCTGGCACTTCTTGGCTGCTGGTGGATCTATTCCTACAGAAAAAAGCATGTAAGCCATCATGACAAACAAGCAATAGCCACTGAAGAAGAAGAGCAGGAAGAAGTGCCAGAGGGTGATTCATCACCCCAAACAGAAGCATGTGTTCCTCGAAGACTGCCTCTCTCGTCAGAAGAGGAATGCCCAGAGAATGAAACCTCGACCTCGCTGCTGTCAGTGGGGTCGATGACGCCCTCTCTTCTGTGTCAAACTCACGAGAGGCTAGATCTGTCACAGGACCTTCCAGATCTGTCAGTAACGACGATTCAGTCCAGCACCCTTAAGGACGACAGTGAGAAACTAGAAACAATAGGATCTCAAGATGAAAGCAATGTCCCTGCTTGTGTTGCGCTCTTTGAGATCAGCGGGAGAGAAGAGTGTCACAGCAGTGCTGCAGTGAGCCTTATACAGGATTCAAGCTCTAGTGCAAACAAAGGTCAGTGCCCATCAGCATCGGTGGCATTGACGCAAAAGTCTTTGGGAATCACGGAGACCAGCAATGCAGAGCAGTTGGATGACTCTTCATTTAAGGCCCCGAAGGAAAGGCAGATGCCAGAAATTGTGCTCTCAGATCCTGACTCTGTGACAGCTCTTTGCTTGGGATTGGAGAAGGAAGCCAATACCCCACAAGCCTTTCTCAGTAATGAAGTTGTATCAAGTTACAATGATTCTGCAGGGAGCATGTTACTGGATAAGTTGGAGTCCCCCTGTTTGGAGCAGTCCAGGGAAGAAGAGATGTCTGAGTCAATTGCCAGTACTATACCTGTGTGTCAGGAGGAAGATGACACACAGCTAAAAGGAGATGAATCNTGAAGTGTGATGCTGCCGTACTGGCATCCCCGCAGGCAGCAGAACAGGATCAGAGTGTGACTGATTCCAGCTGTTCAGCATGTGGCCGTACATCTGGCCATGTTCAGGGAGGCGCAAAAGACAGTCAGGTGAAGAACTGTGTGTGCAGTGAGGAAGTGCTGTCCGGTGCTGCAGGTGATGTGTCCACTCAGACCTGCCAGGCTGCTGCCAGCCGAGCTGAGACCCCTCTGGAGATGGCAAGCGTTTCCTCTGATCAGATGCTTGTGGTGGAAGCTACAGCAGCTGGTGAGAATGTTGCTGTGAATTGTGATGCTGCGGTACTGGCATCCCCGCAGGCAGAGGAACTGGATCAGAATGTGACAGATTCCAGCTGTTTAGCACACTTGCATTCATCCAGCTGTGTTCAGGGGGACCCAAAAGACCATCAGGTGATGAACCGTGCATGCAGTGAGTCCCAAGGAACTGATCAGACTCCTCTGGAAAGTCTTGGAAGGTCAGTCGAAAAGTCTCCTTTGGTTATGGAGGACTCTGGATGCAGCGCGTACACATCTGAAGGTGGGACAAGTGTGGAGGACTCGTTGCAGAACACAATGCTGTCTTGCGCATCAGGCCAGCATTCAGTCTCACTGGGCCTGTCTGCACCCCAAGAGACGTCTGCTGAGCAGAGCTCAGTACTAAGTGGTAAACCTCCTAGTCTGAAGCTGCCTGAAGACAGCGAAGTGCCATACAGTAACGGGATACTGAAAGAGGATGGTCCAGACTTGAGCCATGAGTGTAGCCAGCTGGCAGGAGTGGATGGAGATCACTCGGGAGGTAAGGGACCTGAAAATCCTCCTACAAAAACGTGGTGAACAAGCATTTGATGTGCAGTGACCCTTCCGCTTCAGAACATGTTCAGATAAATCCTCTTCATGTTTAACTTCCCCAGTAGAGGAATATTTAGTCCTCATGTGCAAGTGGGTATGCATCTGCTGTCAGAATTCCCATCTCTGTAGGATCCAGTGTTAGCTGGGTGATCTTCAGGGTGTACTGCAAAGGGGTGAACAGGCTGGTCTGCTTTTGGCACAAAGCTTGTTGTCTAAAGCTAAGCATGTGCTTGAGTAGGCCAGTGAAATGGGCCATGTCTGGACATAGGCCAGGCTATTGAATGCCATGCTGGCTTGAGACATGTTAATACAAATGGTTTCTGCTTCAGTTCAGGCAGCCTCTAATAAGCACTGGGTACCTACCTGTGTTTATGGGCTGCTGCTGAAAGGAGTCTGTAAGGCAGGTTTCTGAAGTGCTGCTGGATGAACCAGGGAAGTGCTTTGATGAATTGTGGTACAGTCAGTTGGTTGGAGGCCAATTACCCTGAAGCCTTCTTGCTTAGAAAGGTAGGTGCATGCCAAGAAATCCCAACAGGGAGCAGCGTTAAAGGAATTTCTCCACCTGTCTCTGTTGCTTTTGCCTTCTAGATCCTGAATGGTGTGTGGCTGGAAGAATACAAAGCTGTCTGAGCGAATGTTAACTCATGTGACCTTGGGGATGGATGTTAAAATCCTTTCTAGGACTCTGGCGCCAACAGCCCTTAGTGCTAGGATGTCTTTTGTAGTTGCTACAAAGTAGTTGGAAGGTTGATTGTTGCAAGGCATGGGGACTGAGTTTGCCAACAATTAAGGATTAAACCTACAAAAGTCGGGTATTGGCTGATGGTCTGGGAATGAAATAGAGCTTGGCTCTGGCACCTTTCTTCTTCAAGCATATGACAAGTTTGGGCAAGAGGTAATCCCCTACCGCAACTAGTAGTGGGCACACCTGGCCTTCAGGTCACCGAGCACCCCCTCGTGGGGCAGGAACGTAATGTCAGTGCAAAGGGCAGATGAATAGGTTGCATGTTCCTCCCTGCCTGCTGATCTCCCTGTGAAGAGCCCTGTTTAAGCTGTGGGGAAACTGCCAAATACCATGCAGCAGCAGCAGCTCAGTGTTGATGTTAGCTTAGCTCTTACTCAGCTGGTAACTTTGAGATAGAGTGTCTTGTCTCTGCTGCTGTGGAAGGTGTCCCCATGTTTGAAGGACTCCTGCTGAACTCGGGACTCGTCCTGTTTCATTCCCAGCAGTGTGCAGGTTTTTCTCCAGGAATAAAAGGAAACTTTCAACAGGCTATGTGTGATGGAACTTTACCCTTTCTGAAATACTGGAGAACCTGACACAGGAACATCCCAACTGCACGCATAGGAAGAGCTCAATGTAACCTCTCTATGAAACGATGTATTTTGCCAGCCTTGGGTCTGGTAGCTGGATTGTGTGGGTTGTCTGAATGCTGACACGTGTGCGTGTCTTCTAGGTTCGGATATCAAGAGCATGGATTTTGTGGACAGTGGCTGTGCCATGAGGAGGACAGCGACTCGCCAGAACTCTAAGCTGGGAGGAGATTCCAGAAAGTCCGACTACGTTATCTGGGAAATAGAGGTCCCAAAGGTAACCAGCCACTGGCCTTCTCGCGCATCCTGCCCTGCCCTACATAGCTATCTTCTGGTTCTTCCAGTCTGGTGCTGGCTCAGTGCCATTCCAGGGAGATCAGCAATAAATCAAGGAGGATTTAAGCATTTAGCTCCCATTAGGACTCAAGAGAAGTGAAGAGCCAGTACACAGCTGCTAAACAAGAGGCATGTCAGGGCTATGCCTAGGGTAATGCTGGTTGTCGGAGTCATTATTCCCATTATCTTCCACCACAATCTGTTAGTCTGATGCTTTGGAAGCATTCAGAAGGCTTTGGGGGTACACAGTTTTTAAGAGCAGGTGATTAATTTTTTTCCCTGTCACTGTCTAGGGGGGTTATGTTTCAACTGCCCATCTAAACCCTTCCTCACAAGCTGAATGCTCATCTGAGCTACTCTGTAGAGCTGCTGTGTCTCTGTCTTCGTAGTGCGCTTTCTCTTGGGTTGAGAGAGACTGTGCTTTTTAGGACTACGTTCATACCTTCTTCCCTGCTTTGTCTATGCAAAATCATGTGTGGCTGTCCTGCACAGCATTGCTCTTGTAGTTCTGCTGCTCAGCAGACGCAAATACTGACAGCCAGTAATGTGAGACAGCAGCTCCCGGCCAGGATAAGCACACTGCCTTGAGAGCTTGGTTGCTGTGAGCCTAGCGAAGGCTTCTAACAGGCATTGTAATGCATCAGTAAAACACAGGCTAAGGAAGCAGTTCTACAGCAGAAAAATACTTCTCGGTGGTTTGTGAAGACAGGCTGTCACTTTTGTTAAAGTAGCTAACTTGACATTGTATAGGATTATCCATAGTGACTCGGGCCCAACAGTTCTGCTCTGGTATCTGATCTCTAGATGCCAGTGGAAGAGTAGAAGTGTCAGGGCTTGCACAGACATCTCTTCATCACCCTGCACAGCTGTCCAGGGACTCTGTAGTCAACTGGGCACAATAGCCTGGCTTACTCTGCTATGAATTTGTCTACTGCCTTTCTAATCTAAAGAGTTTGTTTAAAAATGGCTAAAACGTAATATTTCCTACCTGAATGAAAAATGCATGTAGCATGCTTTTAAAAAAAACAACAAAGTGGTGGGAGATTGGGAGAGGATGTGACTTTACTTGACGGTAGGAAGAAAGTAGCCTTTACCAGGCCTGGTTTTGTCTCATCGTGTCTTTGTGTCATTCTACAAGATACGAAGATAGATCTATCAAAATGAGCTGTGTTTACTGATGTGTATCTGCCTTGACTTATCAAAGACTACCTGAACTCTGCACTGGTCCAGCATTGTTTGGTATTCATCCTGCCTGGCCCTGTGCTCCAGGAACTGGGAATGTGGGTGAAATAAGCCACGAAGAGTGTTTGATCTACATTTCACTTCCTGACTGTTGCTTTCTTGTCTCTTCCATAAAGGATTTAGTTGGCCGCTTGATCGGCAAACAAGGCAGATTTATGAGCACCTTGAGGCAAGCGTCTGGTGCCAAAATCTATGTCTCCACGCTGCCTTATTTCCGTGACTCCCAAGTCTGTCACATCGAAGGTAAGTGGAATGTCTCTTTATTCATGGTCTAATATGTAGCTGGGGGGTCTTAATTAGATAGATGGGCAAGGAATTGAAACAGATTTAGTGGCTTCATGAGTCCAGTGCTTTACAAAACTCTCCTGCTCTGTGCTGTTACAGTAGAGGTATATGCCAAGCCACCTGTGCCTTGGCATGTGAACCCTCTATTCTAGAGGTGAGAATGCATTTTAACATCCTTGTCTGCTGTAGTTTAACCAACCCCTTTTGCAGGATCACTTCAGGCTTGAAGGAGGAGCTGTGGGATGTATATGGGTGAATGCAGTCTTGACTGTGCAGGACGTTAAATATCTGCCAGCGACTTGGGTTCATGCTGGAGGCTAAAGCTGTTGAAAGTGGGGCCTGGCAGTCAGAGTTGCTCATGTCGGTCTGCAATTGGGTTACATGGCCAATCTGTTAAAACTTGTTGATACAGTGCAGAAGGCTTCTGGTAGCTATATTGCTTCACGTGGTGGGGGTGTCCTCAGCATATCTGTGCTACAGACTTTCTGTGGGATTTTTGTCGTCCAGGCTCCTCGCATCAAGTAGAAAAAGTACTGAGCCTGATCGGCAAGAAGTTCAAAGAGCTGTGTCTCACCAACATCTATGCTCTACCTCCACCAACACCACTGACACTTCACTCCCTCCTTATGACTGCCTGGGTAAGTCCCAGCTTGCTGGCTGTGCTGATGTCAGGGTGGAAGGCTGTGGTTGGTCACCGCCATCGTAGTACACTATATGCATGTGACTGGTTCACAGATGGCCTCAAAACCAGTTTGGTTTTGTGTGGCTATTTGTTGTCCAGCTTGTGTAACTGTTATAGATCAGATTTATCTCCCTGTTCTTCTGCTGCTGCTTCCATTCTGCCTGAGCTGAGAAATGTAGAATCACAGAATCGTTTAG
>VZTV01063901.1:3368-16395 GCA_013400875.1 Anhinga rufa
AAAAAGGAATCAAAGCATAAGTAATTTTTACACGTATAAAATCAGTACTGCTGTCAAGGCAGCAGAGTACAATAAAATAATAGCACTAAAATGTGTAATTATTGCAGTAAGCTCAGTCATAGTTTGGAAAAGTGCCAACTGTTACTTGTTTTCTAAAAAAATCATTAGAGAAAAACAGCCACTATTATGCAAGAATACTTTTGGCAGCTGATTCATACGCTCTTTGACATATACTATCAGTTCTTGAATGGTACACCTCCTAAAAACTTTGCATTTGGTAATAATTTAAGTGCCATGCCTTTCAAGGAACTTTGGGACATTTTTGGCTAACTTTGACCTTGCATTTAGATCAAACAGGAAGCAGTGATAAACCTAAGAAAATAATTATCCTCATATCATTAAGTTCTTTTTGTCTACAAACTGCCTAAAACAAGGATTCTTTGCTCTGAAACCAAACCAAACACCCAAAATCTGTACGGGGGTCTCCCTGGGACAAGACGAGGACACATACACAACCATTAGCATATGTGATGTTCCCATATTCCATCTTGTACAGCATGCAGTTGCTTAAAATCTTGTCACCACAAAATGACATATATTAAATACCACAGGAAAATTATGAAGGGTGCTACTGAAATAACATAAGGCAACAAGTTTAGTCAAGTTCTAAATCAATGCACCTCCGATCCTTAAATGTCACGGTTCTCTTAGCTCCTCAAAATCTTTGTAATAAAGGTTTTGAACAAATAAAAAAGAACAATCCCTTTTTACGGTTTTGTGTCTGTACTTGGTTAAGCCTTATCAGCTGGTAACAGTTTAAACTACCTCGTAGTTCTGCCCATATGTATTTGTGAGGTCTAGACATTTTTCTATAGAGAAGCCAAATATTCTTGCCAATTTAGGTTGCTATTTAATTGTGGAACCTGATACAGCAAAGGTTGAAGGATTAATAGAATTTGCAGAGAGTTTGTAGATAAGCAATTCCATCAAGGGCAGAAAACTTATCCAAATCAATTCCTGGATATCTGAGAGGATTTTCATAGAGGTTTCTCTTGCATACTAGTTATCTCTAGAGAGCCATCTCATGTTTACATTTGCATGCACATACTTAATATATATTAAGTAAAGTAAAAGAGATGTAGGAACAATCACTGTATCTCACATTCCTGCTGCTATATGAATACTTGACAGATTTTGTTGGTTAAGTGTCATGTTGTCAGACATTTAGTAGGTTTTTTCCCCACTTAAAAAGCACATGACCTAAGTGCTATTTTTATTTCCATATTGTTTTAAGATGACATAACAATGAGAAGAAGCAAGTCTAGAAAAAGTTTACCCTGTTTTCCAACATTCATTCTTGAAAAACAGTATTTCAGTCTCAGTTAACATTTATAACTCTTTCTCATCATCTCCAGCAAAACAATTATTTTGTATGTGAGTTTAAGAAATTAAGTTTATTACATCCCATCACTAATCACAAAACAATACATGCTTTAAACTGCAACCTTGACACGAGCCTCCACCAGTCAAAGAGTGCACACATTTAAAACTTAAATATAATCACTCCTAATGCTCCCGGAAAATATAAAAATGGTCATTCAGTTTCTCAGGGCTTTTTTTCCTATGGCTTAGAACAAGAAAAAAAACAAAAAAAACCAAACCTCTTTCAATCCTCATTCCTCCTTCACACGTGTTTTTTTCTTTAAACTTGATATGTGAATAATTTATCATCTAGCTCTCTTTCCTAATTCTCATATTAAGACTGCCTTGCCATCTGCACTACGCAATCACACATAAGTAGGCACATAAAGATCACTAGAAACAATGCTTTGGGTTGCTCCAGCGACCACAAATGTTTAGAAAAATGCTCCCACAAACATGTTAGCAAGACCATGTTCTTCAGAGTATGGTTTGGAAAGCACAGACAGGAAAACCAGAAGAGGATACATAAAAATGTTTTACTATTTGATTTATCGTTTCTTTCTGCTAAACCACCACCCCAGTTTTATGTTGGTTTTTCACATCAGAAAGGAGAGGAGGGTTTAATAGTCCTGTAGAAGGTAAATGACAAAGCAATAGGAATCAGAAGCAAGTACATTTTCAGACTGTTTAGCTATAGCAAAGTCATCCCTGAAAATAAGCATATTCCCCAATACTTTCTGCCTTTTTGTCGGATCAGACAGACTGTGGATAGCTCACACATGCAGAAGTTGCACTGATCCTCACATACACATCCTTTCTACTCCTCGTTTCCCCTTTTCAGAAGTTCATCTTTAATATTGTCCTCTAAGCTTGACCATGCGCGTACAAGATAAATTTGCCTTTAAGCCAAACACATTTAACATGCCTCATGAATAACTTAAGAAGCCTGACAAATATCCCTTACTAATTTTTTCTGGGTTGGATGAAGGGGTGGCTGTCCTTTCCTGTCCAGAAGCAAACATATGCCATCTCTGCAGCTCAAAGCCCACAGCATTAAACTAAACCGAAATCAAGAGTGCTTTAACTTCATGCTCCATGCTCTGGTCTCTGCTGGCGGAGGAGCTGGGCACACCTCTGGTTACCGCCCTGGCTAGCAACGGGGTGACACTCTCCCACGAAAGTGCTGGGCGTGCTGCTGGGGGAACATTTTATGTGCCCACTGCCAATTTTGACAGCTCATCTGTCAGGTCTCGTGACTTCTCAAGCCCTCTTGTGCACCTCCATGACTGACAACAATTTTACTTCATTAACCATTCCAAAATCTCTCCTCAAAATTCAAAACTTTGGAATAAAAGTTGCTCCAACTGGATTCTGTGGAAATGTTTTTACATAGCCCTAACTGCTTTGGCCACTGAATATTTTCAAAGATAAAATTCAAGTTTGTACCAGACATGAACACTGGTTATGAACACTGCTATGTTTAAATATAAGCTTGGACAGGTATTTCTGGTCATTCAGTCTTTGCTTTTGGCTCAGAAAGCATGTTTGTGATGCAGTTCAAGGACTAGAATAAATACTACTAGCCTGCTAAAAAGTAAGGTATTCTGGTACTTCTCATAGGAGAAAACACCTAGCCTACTGCATACACATTAAACGCATAGACTATAAACCCTAATTTAGAAGTATAAATCAAGCGGTATGCCAGAAATTTTCTAGGGGTGTGCGTGTTTTTTTTAATGTTTCTTGGTTTGTGGGTTTTGTTTTTGTTTGTTTGTTTTGTTGTGGGTTTGTTTGTTTGTTTTTAACAGCTTCATCAAGTAAAACCATGGAGTTCACTCCTGTTGAAGATAACTTTAAACCTTAAACAGGTCCTGCTAAAATACCAGAGCTACTGCAAGGTTTGTCTTCACTCAAGCCAACAGCAGCTGCCCAAGCACGTTAGGATTAATAATTTAGAGAGCAAAGGGAGGGAAGCCCAGAACTATCTAAAAATAAAATTTGTTTTAATAAAAGTAAGAAGACAGTAAAAATATAAAACGTTCCCATTCCTACTAAATGATCATACTCCTTCCTAAAGGTCATTTTGTAGACACGGACATTCTCCAAAAATCAAATATACATCTCCTCTTGAAATGCTATTTTTGTAAGTAAAATGGAGTTCAAAAACATACTCAGTCCAATCCCACTTTACGCACTTTGAAGTCATCAAATTGGACAGCAAGATCTAATCACTTCATCGTAAGACAGCAAACTATTTGTTAGGTACTTATCTTCAAAAGCTTGCCTTGTTGGCAGCATCACCAAAGTTAATAGAAAACAGTTAATTTACCTAAAAACCTAATAAAACAGGCTAAATTATTCTCAGCTAAGCACGCGGGGCTTTGTAAGCTTCTTTTGTTTGATTTGTTTTAAAAAATACATAGAAAATAAGAGGGGCAAATGATAAGACATTCAATATTCCCAAAGATGCTAACTTGATTAAGGGAAAGCATTTTAGTGCTACGGTCATCTCGGCACAGTTCACAGGATAATGTATCAAGAATAGTATGTAATCACAGATATTTTGCCAGCAACATAAATTTTCTCACTTTTAAGAGCACACACTGCTGAAGGTTTACTGACAAATGAGATGTGGAAAAATCTTGGCTCCAAAGTTGTTAGTGGGAGTGCAGCTGAAACAGGATTCCACCTATGAAACACTTCATTCAATACCAGGATACAAAAGATCTGACATTATGACTTTGTTTCCAAAAGCCCAGATCCTCATACAAGATATTTTGTGTATCGGGGACAAAACCACAACTTCAGAAAGTCATCATACACTTGTGCTCAAGAGTGGTTTGGTCAATAGACAAGGTGTGGTATTTTTGTCCTTCAGCATGGGAACAAAACCCTGCGAGATACTGCTTTTACCACAGACAATGGAAGGACATGGCTGGACTCAAGCTTTTGTAAAACTTATCCCCATTTTTTTTTAAGGAATCAAAAATTTGAAACTAGAACTTCCAAAAAGTTGTTTTCTCTTCAATTTACATCTGCCATTCAAATACTAAAGGAGTCAAAATCTTTGACTGCTTTGTTTTGTCCTGGAGAGACTTTTTGGTCTGTTTAATATGTCAGAATAAGATTCTATCATTTTCACACTTTACTTTTTGACTTCATTCCCTTTTACTCTAAATTTGTAAACCCTACTCAGAATTACAGAAATCCTTTGCTCTGAATGAATGAACAAAATCAACTCTGATATAATACAATCGATTGCTGGTTAATGTTTTGTATATTCAAACCCACTGCAAATGCCACGTTTTGCAAAAAGAGACTTCTACTACTGCAAAACCTCCTCCAAAGCCCCCCACAGAATCAATGCAAAGAAATGTAAATATTTCAAAGATAACACAGATATGCTATTTATGCAATCTTTCCGAATATGTTCAACAGCAATATATCCAGAAAAGATGCCTTTCAATCTGCTGTCCAAGAAAGATCAGTCCTATACTACAACATTGGAAAATATAGACAATAAGGGTGAGGAATATATACATACATAATATTTATATTATTATAATAATAATATGCATTATGAATTTATATATTACTTACTCTCTCCTATGTATTTTTACATATATATATATTTTTAAAATAACAGAATAAGATCTTCTGAGAGAAAAACCACTACAGAAGTAAATGGGGAAGATATGCATTTTAATTTAAGGAACCTAAGATCCCATCCCCACACTCTTTACAGTTTTACAGCAATTATGCACAAGGTTTGCATAAACACTTCAAAATCATCAAAAGCTGTTTTATCAAAACAGCACTTAAGTTTTACATATGTTTCAACACAAATTAGTATTCAGAATTAAACAGCAAGTTGATAAAAAAAGGGATGTCAGCTCTCATTTTAAACTCTTACCGGATAGAGAAAGAGAATGGACATAAAGGAAGGCAGACAAAGACTGGGCCAAAGTGATAGATAGCTTCTTTCCAAATACTTTTTGTAATTTAATTATCTTATTAATTCTCTCACTGCCCTAGTCTCCTAGCTACTCATGATGAATTTTATCACTACCAGAAAGGTTGAATAATAATTATTATAGCGGTAATGTTATTGGAACCATGATGACACAAGGATATTGCAAAGTAAGGACAACAATAATACACTGAATACTAAAGGCAATTAAAAAAAGACATGCGGATGTAGCTGGGCTTCCTGCAGACACATCTGCAAACAACACCTCCATGGTAAAAATATGCTCTTAATTTATAGCCATAAACCGCTAAACTACAGCAATTAATTAATTACTTGGGACCATACAGACACTCAATATGAAGCGAGACCCTGACACTCAAGGGCACATCCTGCAATAACACCGATGTCCTCATAGTCAGTATATTCCTGACACAAAAATGTACATACACATGCAACATGAATGCTTCCACACATATTGAGAATTCATACCTTTAGTGAAGTGCCTGGGCATACCAACTATAATCAGCACTAGCGGCAATTTTAATACAGGCAATTACTGATAGGAATGCCAAATGGAGGGACTTTGGTTCTCCAAAACTTAAAAGGTCAAGTGGAGAGGAGTTGGGGGGGTGAATAAAGAACCAACTGACCCAATTCCATGACGGAAAGAGGCTGGCTTTTGCCTTCTAAGCGACTGAAGACTTCTCTGAATGCCACCTTTCTCAAGATGCTGGACTTTGAACACAAGAACTTCATGGGGCCACAAGTTTCTAGGGGAGTGGGCAAAACCAACAGAACTGATGGGCTTGAGCATCACATGAAGCTAAGGGTTTGAATAAGATACTGCCCACCCCCCGTCTAGATAGTGAGTAGGACAGATTGCAGATAAGAGTCTGTATATATTTATGAAAGGCTGCAGCCAGGTGGCCAAATTTCAGATGCCTCTCTCCTTTTACTGGACTCCTTTCACTCAGTCTTTTATCCTTTATTTCTGGCTGAAAAAATAATAATGCAAATACACGTAACCACTCAGCTACTTTTCTACAGCATGGCACTTTCATTATGCTTGCTAGGCTAGTATTTCAGATGTATAAACAGATAAATAGCACCACATTTCAAGCAAAGCACTTACCACTATTTTAATACTGCTTGACAAGGTTTAAATACACCTCAGGTAAGTGACAAAAACTACAGATCGCAAACAATTACACAAAAAGGCTGTCTTTTAACCCAATTAAGTGATAACACATGGAGGATTCCATGTGCAAAAGCCACCTCTTTCCTGAAGAGGAGCAAGAATTTGAGGGAAGACATTCATTATTAGAAGACAAGTCTGGCCAGACTAAGTCTAACAGTGAGTGACTCATGGTTGCCAGTCAGCAGATATGGAAATGACTTGTTCACGAACTGTTCAAATGTCCCTAAATTCAACAGCCAGGGGCAATACAAAGCTGTGCAAAAAAAAGAATCCAGCTGCAAATATGTCAGTTTTCTGAAATAAGGAAGAAAAAAAAAAATCCTACGATTTATTTCTCTTCAGATGTGCATAATAAACTGGAAAGCAATGGTTTAACCTGTTATGCTAACTCCAAAGTTGAAGTAGTTTAGCAAGGGCTGTTTCGGGCTTTTTTTTTTTTTCAATATATATACACATTTTATATGTGTTTATATACATACATACACATATATAAAATGCATGACCAGTCAGTTTTAATTTAGTGGAGTATTTGGGGGTCCCTGGTTTTGTTAGGGTTTTGCTGTGTTTTAAACCAGTTCCTTTGATAATAATTTCCAGTGAGAACTAAAAGAAAGACATGGTAACTTCCAATCATTCAACTGCAGAGGCACATTGCAGACATGAAAATTTCAGTTACTTTAGCCATGCTCAGAGGTAGGAAATAGACAAGAAAAACAATGGGAGCATTGGCATGGCATTATGCTATAATGTCATTGGTTAAGTTGCTTTAAAACAGCGTAAATAAAGGCATTAAAAGTAGCTTTCTCTGATTTCCAGTAGTACTACCACTTTTCCTTTTACAGTACCAAGCACTTTTCTGAAAGCTGCCAGGTATTTCATTATTGAAATAACCCCATCCTCCTTCCTATGTAGAAAAACAATGATATGGAAGAACAGGACCTAAAACTCATGTAAACTGGTTCTCAGTTTAAATGAGGTTCTCAGAGTTTCTCAGCCTTGAGCTAATTCCTTACCCCATAGCTACCATTACCAAACCTGCAATACTGCATTAATTCACAAAGAAGAGGAGCATAGCACTTGCATTTCTTTGGCTGTCCAACAAGCCTTTTCTGTCCCAAACAGCCGACTGTAACGGAGGCTCTTTTCCAGGATTTCCCTGGAGGATGGTATGGTAAGTCTTTGTGCTCTTCAACTTAAATTTATGTGTTAAAAAGTAACATACATAGATATGTACTGGCCCAAACTGTACCTTTTCCAATGCAGAATCTAGAAGGATGCAGTGCCTTACCTGGTGATCTCCTCGTCCATGGCTGGGGGGACCAGAGGCATATGCTTTATCTGATTTCTCAAGTCCATTTCATCTCTCAGAACTGCCTTTAAAATATTTCTAACAAAGGATAGACAACTCTTGCCAGATAACTCTTCAGAACAGCATCTGCTATTATAAGCAAAGACACAGCTCTCACCACATCACTAATTCTCAAACCTATTTCACTAAAAGCACAAGGCCTGAAAACTAGGTACAGCGATGCTAAAGCTTCTCATGTGCAGCCTACAAGAGGAGGAAAGAAATTTTTAAAAGTTGTGCCTCTTATTTCCACCGTTAGAAGCAGATGTTGGAGTGCCAGCGAAAAAGGGCGAGATCAAGGCTCAGAGTCCATGAGCCAGTCTGACCTCTCTTGGTATGTGTTTGGGAACGTGCACAGTTCTGTATTAGTCAAAATTCAGACATTACCAATTTCCTAGAAAATGCAACAGCAGCAGCTGCAATACTCCAAAAAAAGTTATAAATAAATATAAAAATCACAACAACATAACAAATAAATAAATAAATAAAATCATAGAATTGCTCTATATCACACTTTTTAATGAGAAGTACAAGCATAGTATGGCAGTAGTTTCAAATTTGTTCTGAAAGTGTCTGGAAAGACCAGGGGCTTGTGAAGGGTAACGGTAAGGGAGAACTAAATGAAAAAGTATGATAGAACCAGCAAGGCGAAGTGGAAGAATGTTTCACTGGCTGGATATATACTGAGGAAGCAGCATTAAAACTCTTATTTCAGGAAAGCCAGTACACAAGAAAACAGCTTCTGAAAGAATGCCTCAGGCTACTCAGCGGAAAATAATAACTATTGGGCAACAGAGCTATATTTAAAAGAAACGCTAGTAAATTATTTGCATAGCTGTGTGCAGCCAGAACTGCCAACAATCACAAACTACTCTTTATAAATTAAGTTCAAGTATAAATAATATACTAAGGAACCATGCATGCTATATTACAAGGGAGAACATAAGAAGTTTTCTGAGGGATTTTCCAAACACATGCATCTGGCAGGCCTACCAACTGGAGATTTTTCTTTTTTCCTAAATGAAGGAAACATAAGATGCCTATTATTTCAACATCCCCAAAAAGCAGAAACTCTTATATTTCTAGAAAGCATAAGATTTAATCATTGGGAAGTTAAATCATTTAACTTCAGAGGAACAATGGTTTGCTAGGTACTTGCACAGCGCTTAGAAGGATACTACCCCAGCAAGGGCCACAGGCGCTATGAAACTACCTTAAAAAAAAAATCTGACAATCAATTAATCATCAATTCAATTTTCTTCCCTGGGCTTAGGAAAATAGCCTTAGCCTTTCAAATTATTCATGTATTTTCAAACAAACAAAAAAGTAAAATATTAAGAATTTCTTTCAATTGACAGACTTCTGTATGCTGAATTCAAGGTGCTGAATTAGCAGATTTGTGCTGCAAGTTTGTTCATTGTTTAGCAGAAGACATACTCACACAGTACAGCTAACCAGTGCTTCAACATGATCTGAAGCAATAACCTGAAACAGTAATAAAGTTGTTCAATCTTTGCTCTCCTTGTTATGGAGACATGGACTATTTTTAAAATCCAATTGTAAGTATCACTGAACAGCTAGAAAGTGGCAGTATTACTTCACTTCCACCCCACAGAAGAGTAACCTTCCCCACCTACCATCCCCACCTTCCCTGATCAATCCTACAGCCTCTTCCTTGAATGAGGCACTGTCTTCCCCCACTCCTCTGCCCAACCTTGTAGTGCTTCTAGGACTTGCTATTGTAGAACAAAATTAATTTAACAGAAGAACTAGAACGCATGCAAACTTCCCTCTCCTCTTCCTTCTCCCCACCAACGCATTAGAGAATGTTGCAGAAGGAAGAGAAGAGATGGATGGATTACTTCGAGCTGGATCAGTTTTTTGATCCAACTCACCACGAACACTAATGGCAACACAGGAGATGGCACGGTACGAGTTTAATGCTAGGTCAGTTTAAATCAGAGGCAGAGCTGCACCCACCAGGCTTGCAAAAACCAAAGGGGACGGTCAGACATTAGTTCTGTTCCAGGAATGATAGTGCCAGCCTCAACATTTGCCTTTCACATGCAGTATTCTCTACTGGGGCTGTGCATTCCTAGAGCTAATGGGCAAGTGCCTACACAAGGCTTAAATAAAAACGTTAAAGTTCTCACCAGCAACTAGGGACAGCTTAGTCTGGAGAGAATACCAACTTAGCTGCCCTTACTTAAAAATAATATGAAAGATTAATAGCTGTATGTACAAATCTCACCAAAAAAGTACTTGAAACTGGATTCTGACTGGACTCTGCTTGGGATCTCGCCACTACAGACTATTTGTAAAGAGCTTAAGAAATCCAACAGCTGCAGAGAAATTATAATGCTTTTTTTTTTTTTTTAATTAGGGAGTTATCTTTCATATGATGAAGAAATCCACAGGTTTACAAATACCTTTTAAAATTTTATTAGGATCATAATAATCTCATCACAGAGAAAAAAAAGCAGCAGCAGCATTTGTGACGGTCATTTGCTTCTATCTCCTGTATTTATCAACTTAAAAAAGAAAAGTCTGCCAGGGTGACTGAGTTTTACCTAGATAAAGTCTTACAGGAAGAAAGAGGTTCCCATTCTTTTTTCGCCCAGAAACACACTCCGATTTCATGTTATAGGCAAGATATTTTAAGATGTTGAACTGAAATTAACCCCCCTCCCCCAATTGTTCGGAACAGAATCGGGAATTGCTCATATGTGAAGAAACTGGATAAAACCCTTTCTGTCAGAAAGTACGGCTGAATATTATTAGAACTGCTGATAAGACTGCAGAATTATTTTATTTGCTATCAAGTCTGAAGTCATTCGGTTTTCCTATTCAGCGCCTAATTCTTACAATTACGTTCCAAGACGCCAGTTTATCATATGCTATATTAACGCAAACTC
This sequence comes from Anhinga rufa, assembly GCA_013400875.1. Taxonomy (NCBI): domain Eukaryota; kingdom Metazoa; phylum Chordata; class Aves; order Suliformes; family Anhingidae; genus Anhinga; species Anhinga rufa. The sequence continues at coordinate 14,222 of VZTV01063901.1, forward strand.
ATAGCATAGTTCCAAGGCCAGGACCCCAACAATACGCAACGTGACTTCTAACATAAAGCGCCCACGGAAACACAACTGAAAGACCAAAAGAACTACTTTGTCATTATCATCAAATCATAGCATCAGGTGCCTCTTTGCACGCACACGCCTCATTCTTTTGGGGGGCAGGGAGAAAGATTGGAATTCAAGTGCATCAGGCCAACTAACTACTTTTGATTCGGAGAAAACCATTCTCTGTATTACAGCTCAGAAGAAATCTCACCAACCGTGATGGTAAAAAAATTTCTGTAATGAAACCTTAATATTTGCTAGTCTTAAAATACATACCAAGCACGTAAAAAGGCAGACATTCAGACAGCAGAAGCTTTTTAACGAAGCGTACTCTCACGTTAAAAAAAACAGAGCCGGAGTTCAAAGCTGTTGCAGAAAGGCCTTTTTCCCCTCTTTACACAGGTTTTTGAGAATCAGCAGTAAGTTGCTCACAAAGCAAATCTTTCCATCATACTTTTAATAAACTTTATAATAGTTTTCCCTTCTCCCTGAGAAATAAAATCAGCAGAACAGAGTAATTAGATTCTTGTCCCAAAGCAGTATGAGCTGTGTATTTTAATCCTCTAAATATGTAACTTAATCATGCCCATTGCATATATATTAAGGAGGAAGAGGAAGTTTTACCAGCAAAATTCTCTATTCTCACACGCATTATGTTAATTTTTCCATGCCAGGAGGTGGATTTCCCTAAAGTAACATGCACTGAAGCCACGGGTACCAACCAGCTTAAAACAGATGGATACAAAATTCCACCGAACCCCGAGCACTATGTTAACACCTGCTTGAATTATCTTCCAATTTCATTCATTTTCTTCTTCAAGTTTTTGTTTACAGTTACTGCAACCCTGCAAAAATTATGCCTCGCTTATAAGTGGTACGAACTTTCAGTTGAAAAATCTGCAGAGTAAGAGCATCCCGTAACTCAAGCACTCAACCACTGCCATTTCCAGGGTCCTAATCTCTAATATCCAGTTCAGCGAGAGCGAAGTGGAAAAGAAATGCTGAGAAGTAAAATGCCAATGGCATTCATACAGCTCAACGTGAAGTTAAGCTGACTCCAGCTCTGCTAGAAGCTGACCATTAAAGTTCCCGTGTCACTCGAAGTCCACCTCTAGCTTTCCCACCAGTAGGAATGTGACACGTGCACTTTTCTTCCTACAAACTTGAAGTGTTCACAGTCTAAATATCTTAGTACAGTCAAATAATACAAGAAAGCAAATCAACAATATTTGTAAAGGAGCCCCTGCACTTGTACACCCCAGAAGTCTCAGTGCTCTGTTTTTACTGCTCCGAGGCACCACAAACTATGTTGAGAATGGTATTTTTTCCCATCCCTGAGACCCTTAGTTAAGTAATGTAAAACCTGCACAAGTTCTGCAGCCTTACGTACAACAGGCAAAGTAGTAAGATGTTACCTACCAGGCAGATATTAGTCTGAAAAGGACTTTTTAAGGCAGGGAATCAAAAAATATCTTATGCAAGAGTTTTCAAGTTCATCATTATTCTGTGTAACTACAGCCTGGTGACAGTCTAGGAGATCACTAATACGCTCAGTAAACTGCAGAAAATAACATCTTGCATTCAATGAGAGTAAAACAAATTACCCATGTCACATTTGTCATTAAGAACAACGTCTTTAGATTTTCTTCTTTTTTTTTGTTCTTTGACGCTGTGCTCTCCCGTACGATGCCAAGCGTTAGCAAAAGGTTTGAAGTAGAAATTAAACGTGAAGAAGGCGATAATTGGTTGCAGCAGCCGGACTAGGCTCACTTTCGGCACCGCGGCTGCTTCCCTCCTCCCTTCCCAGGCGGGAAGGCGCAGGCAGGCCAGCCGCCGCTCCGAAGAGCTCTGACCGCCGCGGCGCTTTTAGGAAAGCCCACCTGGACACGCTACAGAGACACGTACCTTTCCAGCAGGGCGCTCTCGTGATCCCGCAGAGCGCACACGGGCGAACTCGGAGGCCGAGGCCGCCGCCTCTGCCGCCGCCAGCCCCTCCCGCGGGGCCCCCGGACCCTGTCGATCGGGTCCGCTGCCACCTCGGGGGGGTGAGCACCCGGAGCCACGGGCGGGAAGCCGCCGGCGGCGCGTGTCCGCGCTCCCGCCCCGCCGCCGGCCCCGCGCTC
>VZTV01063901.1:16906-41714 GCA_013400875.1 Anhinga rufa
GTTGTCATTGGGTATAGGCACCGCGGCACTTAGGTCGAGCACAATACTATTGCTCAGACCGGCTGTCAATCGCTGGGTCTAGGGGCCTATGTGCCGGTTGGCAGCAACTCTCCGGAACGGGGAAGGACCCTGCTTAGGGTTGTTCCGGAATGCCTGACTAAGGCTGAAGAACGGCACCTCCTATAGCCTCACTGTGAAGCGCTGCTCTGAACAGGCTGAAATAGCTTTGCTCTAGGCTTCCCCCAGAGGTGCTGAGTGAGCTGTTTCTGCCTGTGGTGCCGGGGGCTGGGAGCGCGTCCCTCTCCCGCATCAGGCGGCGTGCCGGCCACCCGCTATGGGTGAGGTCCTCCAGCGGCCTCCCGGCGGCGCTGGCAGGAGCGATCCGGCACCAAGATGGCGGCGGCCGCTGAGCTGGCGGCGGCGGCGCGTTGCTGGGCCTGGTTGTTAGTGGGGCTGCAGGCGGTGAGCGGCCGGTCCGCGCTGTCCGCGCTCGGGGCTGCGTGCGGCCGCGATTTCCTGAGGGAAATGGGGTGCGAGGGGGGATGGCGCGGGAGGCGGAGGCAGCGGGCCCTGCCCGCCCCACCCCCGGGGCTCGGCGCTCTCCTGAGCCGGGGCCGCCCTTCCGCTCTCCTCGCCGGTGAACGCTGCTCGCGTCTGCCCTCTCGCCCCCTGCGCCCGGCGCCTCCGCTCCTCCCGGCGGCGAGGGCCGCGCTTTGAAGCCCCGAGGCCCCTCCGCCTCGGCCCCGGCCTGCCCCGTTAGCTGGGGAGACGCGGCGATCGCTGTGGGTGCCGCAGCGGCTCCTGGATAAACTTACGGGCTTCCTCGCCCGCTTTTAACGGGATGTGTGTGGTGGTGTAACCCTCCTGAGCCGGGTAACAAAGTTAAGAATGGGTTTGAAAGGCGAAGCTAGGCTCCTAAGTGAAGGTTGCCCGGCGAAGGGCTGCCCCTCGGGGTGTCCCTCCCGCGGGAGGTCAGCCTCCCCGTTTCAGTGCACCTGATGCCCTTAAAGTTCTGGCCCACCTGAGCTCCAGAGACACGAGGTTGTACAAAAGACCTCTTCAAATGTTAAGTACTTCCTAAAGCAATTTGTATCGATGATGCATTTGCTTTAATATATTAAATTATCTAATGTGAAAGCAAAGTGGTTGTGTAAAGTGTACTTGGAGTCAAAGCTTTAAAGGGGGAGCATGCTGCTGAAATGAGGCACGTCACTGGCTAAGTAGCTGAAATCTTGTTCTGAGGGGAAATTAGCGTTTGAAATGCAAGGGTTCTTTTCTAATCCTGAACAGAGACACTTAATATAATTAGTATACTTATTATTTCAGGATAGTATAATAATTACAGTACTAAAAGTTGAGGAAAAATCCTGGGGAGAGCCATTTTCTTCCCCTGATAGTATTGATATTGAGACTATATCTCAAACTGTTTTGAGCTTGCTGTGTAACCAGAACTTCAGTGAGGAATTCTCCTCTAATGGAGACTTTAGTTGCTTTCATACACTGTTTGTGTACCAAGGAGAGTATGGGCCTTATGTACGCGGATGCTCTAGAGCTGTGCTGGGGAAAGGCGTGAGGAGTGTTGCTGGCGGGAGCAGAATGACAATGCCAGTAATACCAGTTTTGCTCCCAGGTGAACAGATTCAAAAGTGAGGAAAAGATAACAGTAAAGCATAAGAGGAGTGGAAGACAAGCAGCAAGGTGCAAGAAAACCGTTTTAGCTAGTTCATCATCAATTTAATAAGTGAAAAATATTTAAAATGCAGCTTTGGCAGTGTTTGGCATCCTCCTCAGATTTTTCTATACTACTGTGGTCTTGTTATTTTTTTTATTGACGGTATCACAGTAGATTATGCCAGTAGCGTAGGGTCCCATTTTTGCTTGTCTGCTGTCATATAGAAAAGTTACTTTAGCAGTGTCCTGTAGGAGGAAGAATAGCTTTCTGCCTGACAGAATAGTAGTTTTAAAATAATCTTCTCTATATTACACTTTTCTATTCATGCTTTAACTTTTTTAGCAGATAGAAACAGAATAACCAGGCACCTGATTTATTTTCTACCAATTCCTAATCCGTATCATTTCCTCTCTGTCACATCAGTGACACGTCTTTGGCTATAGGTTGGCCGCCTCAGGGGAGGACATGGGTTTTGTCTCTACTTTCCTTGAGTATGCTGTATATATTAAATGATAGGTGAATGTGAAGAGAAGTCTTATTTCCTGAAGGACAAACTTAGTTTTTCTGTTTTATTTTTCTGTTTGGCCCAGCATAATTTGTCTGATTCTTGGTCTGTTATCATCCAGTCCAGTTCGCTGGTATCATCTCACTCTTCTCTGAGCACAGACATGCTTCCTGATTGTTTTGTTGGTGTTTTAGATGTTGTGCGTTTTGCCCAAGGTCTTTCACCCAAACTGAGAAGCATCTGGGAAAACAGTTTCCTTTCTCTCCTTTCTTAATTTCCTCTCTCACTCCCCCCTGCCCTCCCTCTCAAGCATACAGCTGGAAGGAAAGGTTTTAAGCTAGGGTGTGAGAAATCCCTGTGTAGGGAAGTAGGAATGTGAAAACAAACCCCAGATATCATTTAAGTGCTGGGATAGTTGGTAAAATTGTTTTTTGCTGCTCATTAAAAACAGAACTGGTGTTTTACACAGAAGCCATGTAACTGAGTTGCCTATTGTAATGTATTACTAGTAAATCAGAATTGCAGGTTTTTGTCTATGCTTCCACTTCTAGTATGTGATTTTTCCTGTAACATTAATGCAAACATGAAATTAAAATCCTACTTGTGTGCCTTGTTGAGCAGTTTGGTCCGTTGCATCACTCCCTGGTTGTGCTTTTCCCAAGCTTAGCTGTTATATTTATTTTCCAAGTGTGTTTTTGCTGATATGAAATTTACTGAAATTGTTTTGAAAGAGCAGGCTTTAGAGAGCTGTAGCCACGTGCGTTTCACCTGATTCATTATGTTTGTTTTGTTCTTAATTTGGAGCTAGCCATAGGAAAACAGTTGCGTTGTCAGAAGTGTATATAAGTGAGTTTTGGTAGGTCTGAGACCTTGAAAAACACCCATTATGCGTGTCTAGGGTTCACTATTAGTTTAAGGCCATCCTTCAAAATAAGGTGGTGTTTTGCACTTACAGGCAGAGCATTAGGCGTTACTGTAAAACGGTCACAAGACAGTTGTTCTTCCTAATCATTAAAGCGTTTAAAATCTTCCTTTTTTTAAACAACTCATTTGATACTAAAGTATAACATTGTATTGATTTTCAGATAAGTGTATATGGAGCACAGTTGTCATCAGAAGCTTGCAGAGAGCTGGGCTTCTCCAGTAACTTGCTATGCAGTTCTTGCAACCTTCTTGGACAGTTCAATCTGAATCAGTTGGATCCGTTCTGCAGGCAGTGCTGCCAAGAAGAAGCTCAGCTGGAAACTAGAAAGGTGGGTTTTGGACCAAATCCTTTGTGGAATTATTTAACACATTATGTTGTATTTATTAAGCTCTTCACTTTAAAATCTATGAGAATCTGGATTATGATCCCAAGAGGAAAATGCAGCGTTTCTTGATAGTCCAATATGGATCTGGATTTGCAGACTTGCCATACTGCTCCAAAATAACATCCCTGTACGAGCAGAGGAACCTTTGGTTCTGTGACAGCCCTTCTGTAGTGTAAAGTGACTAATGGGAGCTATGTCCAGCTTTAAATGGAAAGATGTATGGGGTTTGAAGAGGGCAAAAGAAGAGGCAAAGGAGACTGGTGTTCTTCATCGCAGCTATTGCTTGGTCATTGACCCACAGTGCAATGTCCGGGATAGTTCGGTTCAATCCCTGGGAACAAAAGGCTGGTGCAGCCATCAGGTCAGCTCCTGAAGTGGCACAAATCTGACAGAAGCAGGGCTGCTCAGCTCCGTTCTGCAGCAGTGAGAACAGCTAGGTTCTAACAGCTAGAAATATTGGGAATGATCTTGGTCAGAGCCCATGCTGTGCTTCAATCAGTTAGGCTAAGACAAAACCTTTCCTTTATCTGTAGTAAATAAAATATCTATCTTGCTTAAGGTACATCAGCAAGGAAGAATTCTAACAGAGCTCTTGAAAAGAATATATGCTTTCAAATATGTCGTAATTCAAGAGTATTCTAGAATAAGTTGAAGCCAATCAGTTATCAGGAAAGTAGAGATTTCAAGGAGGAGAGATACTGAAATTATTTGTAATGGCTAGGAGATAGCTAAATAACTGACAACAGGAAATTAATGAGGAAATTTAGCAGGTTTCTCCTCTCAATTAAATTATACCATAGTTTCTAGTATTCTTTTGAATGCTGTTTCAGAAGGTGGAAATTTTCTGTACTGTTACCACTGCTAGGAAATGTATATTTTGAATTTGCTGATTGTTTTTATTATTATTATTATTATTTTTATTTTTAAACCTTGTACGGAGTAACTTTCCTTGAAGACTAACCAGTGGAAAGTTAGTGTTGGGAAAAATGACCACAAATATTATCTTAACAGACTGTATTCAGAATCGTCACATTTTGGATTGAATTGTGTTTTAACATAATGTTGGTTGTAATAGGTGTCTGTAATTGAGCTTAAGGTATTACTCTTACATAAAAATTAACAGTCTAATTTATAGTAGCTTCTTGCTAAAGTAGTATTTTCATGATACGCATGCATAATAAAATCTGAATGCTGCCTTTTGCTATATTTTTTTTCCCTTTCCCTAGTTTTTTACAGGTTACCATGGAAATCTTCTTTCTAATGAAAATTTGATAGTCAAGAGTGAATGGATGTTGAAAGTCTTAAAAGTTTAGGGGTTTTTTCCTACCTTCTTGCTTGAATTTTTTTTTAATCTTACTCTAAAAACCTGCATCCAGATGTATGATATCTGACTTGCTGATTAGCAGCCTTGTATGTTGCTGAATTCCAGAGCGGTGGTGCTCTGGGTTTTGCTAATGCGGTGACTACATGCTTGAACATCCTCAAAGTACATGAATCTTTTTTTTCTTGAACCATGATTCCAGTCCATGACCTAGCTTGTTCATTATGTAAGCAGGTATTTGTTCCCATCATGTGACGCAGCATGTTGGTGGTCTGTGCTACAAACAGACTTGCAAACTATTACAGTTCCAGGACATACTCCAGGATTTTGTTAATTCTTGTAACTATGTGGCAAGTGTTAGAAATAGAGAAAGCAAGAGTTAGTTTACTGCATGACTTGTGCCTGAGTTGAAAATGCCAATTTAAAATTAAAGGTAAGAGGATAGCATGTGTACCTGAGAATTTTTACATATCATTGCTGCTTTTCACCAACGATCTGAGAAATATGCCCAGTCCTAAAAATACTGCGTGCTGCATAGCATCAGTGCAGCCTCAAATGAGATGTTTACAGATTTCAACTGTTTCGTAGCATTGAAAGATATTAATCCTGGTCTTGTTATTGGTCCAGTAGTCTGTGAATTGACATTGCGGAAAATAGCTGTGAGGTACTCATGTTACCCAGTGTTTGTCTTGCTCTTAACTTCTGCTGACACCTGTCCAGTGAAATATTTTAATTATTTCATAGTCGTACTGTGGGTAAAATGAAAAGCTTATTTTGGTTATTTCCTCCTCTTCTAGAGATTTTTGTATTCACTTTCAGACTAATTCAGAAGCTAGCTTAAACAGTATTGCTTTAGACAGCTGCAAGTTTTAAGCCTCAGTCTGTCAGATGCAGAGTACTGCTGGTGTGTAAAACATAGAAGGATGAAATGGAGGTGAAGCTAACTGTGCGTGAAATTGTAGTAGCAGGAGAGATTGTCCATATTTTGCAGTAGCTGAAAATAGCCGCACTCCATCTGCAGCTTCGCTTATGCTGTGTGATCATTTCAGTCATAGCTATAAGCATATTCCATTAATTGTATATTATAATCTTAGATTTATCTCAACAATATATGTGTGTCAAAATCCAATTTGATTTTAAGAATCAGCTCTGATGAAATTTGCAATACATCACATTTCACAGTTGCACTGTGCAGATTGCTACAACCCTTAAAAGTCATCGATATTTCCAAACGGAGCTTTGAAATATATTATGCTTACTAAGATGTGTTGAACTTAAGCATTTAAATTTCTATTGTCAAGTATTTGTCATGTTGTAATGTTAGGGTGTTTGGTGAATTAGGTAATGTGACATCAGGTGTAAGCAAAAGTTGGCCAGGAAATTTAAGATACGAAAATGGACAGTGTAGATGGCAAGTTGTCATGGGTGACGTCACACGTGTCTGTCACGCAGTGTTTCTAAATAGTTTGATTCTGCTGTAAAACAAGGCAAACATAACGATACAGAAGTCTACATGCATACTTTTAAAGTTACACAGAGATGGGTATTAACTGCTCCACTGTACAGATTTAAGCAAACCATGTAAAATCCTGAGATTTTTAGCAACTTTCTTCTATACATATTCAGGCTTGTCGAAATATGATAAGCTGTCAAAGCATGGTTTAATAATTTATTGGAATATCTGGCATTGCTAATACAATGAGAAGTTTAGGATTATTTTTCACCAAACTTGTACTAGATGTACCAATATAAATAACTAAAATATTTCAGAAACTTGAAATGGATTATTGTGCTGTAAGAGGGGAGGTTTCCAACCTGATGTTCTTCCCGCACCAGTAAATATAAGAGTTTCCTTTCATTTTGACATTGAAGTATTGTGAAATACTAACCTGAAATAAATGTGGGCAGCCTAAACTTTGGCTATTACTTTCCCCCAAAAATCTTAAAGCCCATCTTAAGGTTGCTTTGCATTCACATCCTCATTCTACATCCAACCTGAACCTAAAATGATTTTCAGTATTTATGACTGCTGTTTGAAAGTTTACGCAAGTCTATGGACATAACCCCATTACCTGTAGACAAACAGAATGGATGAGATTTAGAAAACAGTGGTATTTAGTGACCTTTAGTAAGTATTGTGTTTTCTCAACATTTTGAAAAATGCTGAAAACCGAGAATCAACTGGGGAGGAAATCCTAAGAATGCATACTAAAACGCTCTGGAAAATGGGGAGAAAACTCAAAGCGCAGCAGAGGAACCTTTCCTAGAGTTTTATTATGGATTTCCACTGGCCAGTCGGGTAAGCTTGTCTTCATTCTAGTTAGGTTGATCAAACCCTGTGGCAGCTAGGCATGTTGCAGGCCCTGTTCCTAGTTGTTACACTGTGGCTGGTGCTGTTCTTGGACACTTCTGCAGGAAGATCATATCATGTTTTCACTGCATCAAGCTGAGATTCTTTTCCTTGCAAGTCCTTGGTACTTGAAATTGTGGTAAGTCATTTTAAGACATGAATGATTCACCCTGTTTCAACACTGCAAAACCACAGAACAACTAGTCTGTTGAAGGTGAAGCCTGGGCTCTGACCCCTTCTTCCACATCAGCCACCTGTTTCTGTATAGTATCACACAATTCACAAGAGGTTTTTTTGAGGGGAAGAATACAGAGGTGAGGGACGATACACAAGAGAAGAGTGAATTATACCTGTTTAGCCCACGTAACAAGTAGCTGCTAACGTTCAGCTTGGTCTATTCTGAAGAAAAGATAAATTAATTTCACTGAAAGGTAAAAAACATGCCTATACAAATTCAGTTTTCTGTAGTCTACCGTATCTGTCACTCACAACAAAATTGTCACTCAGGCCTTTAAACATTGTAGGGTAGGAGGTGAGCATTTGTGCAGAAACTGTTCCTCAGAATGGGCTATTTTAATCCTAATGGATAATACTTACATTCTCCTTATGATGTAGTTCGACCATAACTTAAAACCAACTCTCTGGGTGGAATTAGTGTTAGACACCTCCTGGAGATTAAATAAATATTTAGTGTAATATTAGTAATAAACATGTCCACTGTAATGACTGTGTGCTACTTTTAATGAAAAAAAATCAAGTTCAGAGCACTCTTAAAACTCCACCTTTCTACATGTACAGACCTTTTAAATGTGCTGTTATGAATTACAAGAAGGAATGAGGTGACATTCTTGTTCAGACTTACGTTTTAAAACTAAAAATAGTTTACAAAACTCACCATTACTGAAACTAGAATAACTTGAAATGCTTTTAATGCTTTAGGCTACTCTTGTGTGACCCAATTTAGTTTCATTTTTCAGGGTGGGGTTTTTTTTTTATTTCACTAATTAAAGTGCTACACTCAGAAATTACTGTTGGCTGCCTGCTTGTTTTGCCAGAGGCTCTTAATATCAGTAGTTCAATGAAGCAGTCTCATGTCTTGGTTTTTAACTTGGTGGGTAAAAATAGAGACCTATTTAGAATTCATTGACATCTCAGTGGCGTAACATACCTGTAAGTCATATCAATACTTGTATAAATACATTAGAATTTTAGTTTACTAGTAGCTGTTTCTCAAAAAACCCAACTTTTTCTGTCTTTTGGTGTGTTCTATAAAATCCTTTGTCTGCTTTGTAAAAAAGAAATTGTGCTTTTACAGAGCTGTACTCCTTGTTTCTAACAGTCTACATAAAAATGGTTCATGTTCATTGTTTTTACCAAGCATGACTTAAAAGTAGCATAATTCAATGACAGCATATTTTATTTAACACTCAAGTAAATAGTCAGAACTCTGTAATTAAGGCTAATATGTCAGTGATTTCCCTTCAAAGTTTGCTTTTTAACTAAAAAGTGTCCTATACAGTTCAGATGAATAACTTTTTGGGGAATATTGATAGGGAAATTGGGGAATTGCGATAATTATGTTCTAATTGAGAAAGTCTCTTATCCGCGTACTGTCGCTTCACAATATTATACAGAGCCATTCCTTGTACTAAAAATGTGTTGAAGTGGATGTCCTCAAGAACTTTACCATGTACACTCCTTCCCTTCCTTCTGTACATGATGTTATCAGCAACGAAAATTGCTGTTGACAAACAGTAGTCCTAGATAAGGAAGGTGCAGTCAATGCCTAAGACAGAAATTTACCATCTTTTGTTTGGATCAGATTCACCAAAGGTTCATCTCTGTCAGATAAGCTAAGATAAAATACATTATCTGTCTGTAGTAGGGCAAGCCTTGCCTACAGAAGACCTCTTTCTAGTCTTATCAGTGAAAACGAAAAGGTTAGGGAAATTACAGATGTGAATTTGCTAAATGTGAGTTAAAGTTGTTGATGTGCCTCTGTGCCGGCGAATGGACTAGGGTTAGCTCTTTAAGTGTGACCTCCTTCGTCTGGATACACATCTGGATAAAGTACTGGCATTTGACTCTACATTTGTTGAAACAACTTCAAAATGTACAAAGTCCCCATATTACTTAAATAGGCAAAATCAAATAAATGGCTGATGAGTTCCATTCTCAATGTTTTCTTTGCAACTCTTCTAAGATGCTTTCTTTTTTAATAAATGCACAGATTCTGGAGAATTAAGAGATGTTCAGGGCTTCTACTTATAGTGGTAAGTAGGTGGTTAGATAGCAAAGTTAATTGGACGGTATATTCCAGAATTGGAACTTAAATTCTTAACTTTCTGTCTCTTCTTTTTGGCTTACGTAATTCTGTTCACTAGGTCCAAGTGAGAGCCTGTACATAGGAGCCCGTTTTCCACCGCCCTTCTCTCTATTCCACTCTGCCCCTTACCCCCACTCGCATAAATTGGGCATTCACAGCACCTAGTCTGTGCTATAGCTCCAGAGGCCTGAAGCTGATGGTTGCTCAGCTTCTGCACTTTCTCTCTCACCCTTGTGCCAGATCTCTTGCTCACAGGACCACCTTACACCAAACCCCTTCACAGAGCAAAGTTAACAAAAAATAGTCTGCCAGGACGGGAAGTTGCTTTGGAGCTTTTTGGTGGTTGTTGGATTTAAAGAGCAAAAATATTCATGTAATATTGTAAGGAGATTAACACCAAAATAAAAAACGTGGATGGATCACACGTTTTCTCTGTGCGGAAGATTGTAACAGTAATGCGCAACTATGTTATGTACCTGCAGAATAAGAAAGTTGAATCTCCTACTCAAAGCAGAACTCAAAGAAGATCTCCAAGGATGCAGATTCTACAACCTTTCTTAGTAAATTATTTCAGTGATTAAACACCCTCACTGTGACTTTTTTCACCCTTATATACAGTTGGAATTCCCTTCCCTGCAGATAAATGAGAGCTTAGATTCTGTTTCAGCTTTGTTCAGAGGAATCTGCCTGTAATACATAGCACTTATCACAGGAATAGCACTCATTCAGATGACTCTTTCCTGACTGTTTGACTCTCTTGTTTCCAAACTCTTATTTAGAGTTGGGCATCTCCCTTCACAGGATCATGAGTCGTGAATGGGAGCAGTTGCTTTGTTGCTAAATTTACTGATGACATCAGTTCTGAATGATGTGTGTGCGTAGCAATGACTTTATTGGCTTTCTGCATTACAGACCAGTAATTCATAATGTTCCTGGCAGTGAGGCTTTCTCACTGCTCTCTGTTAACCCACAGATTCTTGCTCATCTTTTGTCTCCAGGGAAGGGGAAGACTCAAGTGATTTTGAAAACTTCTAACTGTCCATACAAATACCCTGCATTTTCTCCCCCATAGAAGAGAAAACATTTTATAGTTTTATAGTTATCTCAGTGTCTATTCCTTTTTTAAACTAATCTAGTTTTCTAGCAAAAATAACAAATTAATTGGTAATTATAAGAATTTTGGGAAGAGCAGAAAAAACTTGCACCAAAATCTGTTTTCTTTGTGACTTCATGTCTCTGAAGAACAAGTATCAATTATTAACTTGTTGTTTTGCTTCTTGGGTGGGATACGCTAAAAATTAATTTGCCTGCCTTGCAAAAAAGAGAGAATGCACCCTAATCTAAAACAATACCGGTTTGCGCATACCAAGCAACTTTCGCTAATAAGAATATTAATAGCCCTATTTTTCATGACTTTTCTTTGAAGTTAAAAGAATAGTATGAGTTGATAGGGGATGAAGAGGTTTCTTTGGCGCATCTGCTTTTATAGTAATATGAAATCAAAATTATAGTGAATTTCATAAAAGCAAAAATTGTTTGCATTGGAAGGGGATTAGCCATTGGTAACTATTTAGTGGAAGATTGTCTTGTACCTGAGGCAAATGAAAATTCCAGAGTTTTAGCAGTAGTCATAAGTTGTGTTTTACTGCTTGTTCTCAGAGCTTAACCATACTCTTTTAAACTGTTTGATATTAGGAGAGGAAAATACGCAGGCACCAGAAAGAATCCAGATACCATAAGACAACTGTTTACCATTGTGTGGCTTTATCTTAGCCTCTTTCATTATGTGTTTTAAGACATGATGGGACTATAGTTTTTTCAGCTGATTGTGAACAGCTGTACAAATCCAGTTTGAGTGACACTCTGTAACCTGTGCGGGGTCAGGCTTAGTCAGTAGTTAGAAAGTGCAAAGCGTAGGTGCCACAGAGGTAAAATTAGGGATAATTGATTGTATTTTATGAAACTTTGTCACCTTTGACCTAACAGCATTTTATTATGATCAAGGATCAATCTCTGTTAAGTACCATTTTTTTCAGTTCGGTTTGATCTGAATTCCTGTTTGGTTGTAAACGCTCTGTTACATAGCAGCTTCATAGCATGAATGCAACTTTTCCTCTGGAGTTTTCACCATAAGTAATTGTGATGACAATACCATATCTATAAATGAAGCACTGCTGGAATTCTGTCTTGCAGAAATTACTTCAATTCCCTTCCTAATAATAGGTGAAATGTTTTCCTTCACCTAAGTTAAGGTTCCTTGTTTTTAATTGCTGGAACAATTATTTTTACAATACACATTTTATCTAACATCATTCTTACGTAAGTGGTGGTTTATTCTGTTATAATTACCACTTTCCTTCATCTTTAAAGCTGACATGACTGATAGTGTGGTTTTCCTCCTCTCAGTTGTGAAAAGCCTTCTTCATTACATCAGTGCAAACTATTAGAAGACCATCAGGTGCTTACAAAAAGCTTTTGAATGAAATTTAACTCAAGTTGATGATTTGTAAAAGATGAGAGAGAACTTCAGATTTTGTCACAATTGCCTTAGAAAGCATACTATTAGAATGTTTTTTAAAAAGCTAAGTTATTTTCATAGATGCAGACATGAATCAGCCTGGAAGTCATAACAGCACTTGTTTTGGATGTTAAAATAGATACTAGTAGTAGTTTAGAGAGCCTGTTTCATTGCTTGTAGTACTAAACTCACTTTCATGAGCACTAAAACAAGTGAAGCATTATTTTAAAAAGAACTAACTTATGAGTTAAGCATTGTGGAATGAACTGACTCGTCGTGTTTGTATGCCTCCACGCTGAGTGATACATGTCATTCTTAGTAATACTTGAATGGAGTAAATGCCTTCCTAAGGAAGTTTGGAGGATGTCTGCTCTGGACACCATGGGATGGTAGCAGCAGTAGATACTAACAAGTATGCCTTTGTTGTGGGCTGAGTGATGCAAATAAACCTGTGTGTCTTGCAAAAGACACCTTTGTTTAGAGTTATAAATGAAGCCAATTGATGATTATTCTTTTTTCTTGTCTAGCCATCTAGAGAGCAGCTGTTTGTCCCAGCATGAATCTGAACTTTTTTGTACCAGCACAGTTGGGCTTCAATTACAGTCGACTTATAAGCTCAAAATATAGACGTCAATGATTGAGCTGTTTTCTTTGTTCAACTTTACTTCTATCACATATTGCTAGGAGTTACAAACTGGGAGTAGTTTGTAATTACAAGATGTCTTGCATATTTTAGATTCCTACAGTGATCTTGTTCCATAGAAATCCTTGTTTGAAAGGAAGAAATGAACTGTAAGAATTATTTGCAGTAATGAGAATTGAAAAATGTTCCTTTTACTGTTGTCCTAAATTCGGGTGTACTTAGTTCTTTATAAACATATATGAAATAATTAGTTAACTAGATAGAAAAAGGCTATTTATTCCTTTGTCTACTTCTTTATACTAACTTTTTGATAGAAAAATGCAGATATCTGTCAGTATCAGAGAACCAGTGTAAACGTTCAGTATATTAGTGAGTGTGCAAACTAATATCTAAATCTAGGATTGCTGATATAATTGTTGTTGAATGGTTTTTGATTAATAACAAATAGAGACAAGGTAAGTGAAGTTTATAATCTCACTGTTCCATGTCACCATCTTCGTAATTATTTCATGTTTTAAGTCCAGAGGAACTTTAATTATACAAGCTGGTATCTGAGCTGTTTATCAGTGACTTTTTAATTAAAATCTTTATTTGGGTGGTGAAAAAAAGCTTTAAAAATCTGGTATTTTTGATCTCTCAAGTATTGTTTCATAGCAGTTCTGCGGTTTAACAGTCAAATCTTAGTTTTTATCTTAAATCTAACATCTAGGAGAAAATGTAGATGTCAATACACAAATTTCTGAGATGCTGTTCTGAACAGATAATGCTATGTAACATTTTTAGTTCTGTTGCCTGTGGAAGTAATGATTACTGATTAGTTCACGTCAGGAAAGAAATTGTAATTTCCCTGCAAATGATTAGAGTATTTCTTATGTTCCAATTCATAGTATTTAGGCAAATATTGAGCCAGACCTGAATTCAGAAGATTCATATTCTGAAATGAAGATGTATTCCTGGCTGTCCATAATGCCTACGTAGATAGGTGACGAAGTGTTAATAAAATTGTCTTTGAGATTTCTGGCATATCGTGTGTGGTTTGCTTTTATGACTTGTCACTCCTTTTTCAGAGGGGTTAGTACTCATTAAATTTCATAGTGAAAGCTTATTTTTAATTACATGTATTCGCAGTTCATATTTTAAGTGAAATGTGAATTTACTTCATTTCAGTAAGGTCATATTTTTCCATGTCCTGACTTGCACATTTGTTATGAAAACACTGTCTAAAAGAATATGAAAGTAGAGGTCTTAATTGTTTATAGAAGGTAATGAATCGAATGAAAAAATTTTAACTGAAGCTTATTCTGTCAGCTTCTCTTTAAACAGTGGGGTTTCAGGGTTAGAAGGACATGATTTGGTGTACAGTATTGACAACTACGTGTAAGATTAAAATGCCTGACTTTACAGTATGAGGTTCTGTTTTAGTAGCCAGAAAAATCTGTTGTTAGTTTATATTTAAGATTCAGCAAACTACAGAGTCGGTTGCATGTTGCCAAAAAAATCCTCAAAAGTTTAAAAACATGTGGCAGTATACAAGATCAATAGTTTTTGTTGGTTTTTTTTTTTATTTAGATACTACATAGAATTGAAATAAACTTCTACTTCGCTTTAAGAATGTTGAATCTGAGTACCTTGCATGGCTGACAGAAGTGACTGGCATCTAAGTGCAAGCATCAGATTTAGCCCAGCCTGCATATATTACTTCAGCTGAGGCCCGTTAATGTGATCTATCCTCCTTCTGCAGTCATAATTAACTACAATAAACTACTAGTAGTTAGCCCAAATGAGAAGTCTAAAGTCACTGCCTTATCTTTATTGTAAACAGCATTTCACTGTCCAAGTTAGGTTTAAAATGGAAACTAAAATTTCACTTAATGAGACTTCCTCAGCATCTGTGGGGAGGAAGCAATAAAGTTTTCCTATTACTAGTCCATAATTCCCGTTGTAACATGTCTGACTGCATTTTTTTTTAAATGAAGCTTTGCTTCTAGCAACAGTATATCTCAAATGATCTTTGTTCCTCTTTTTACATTTTTAATATAATGAATGGAGATTATCATGTCTCTTGAGTGAACAGTCAGATGTTGCATATATCAGACAGGTCTGGAATGGTGATGCTATTTAGGATCTTATTAGTCTGTAGTTACCATCAACACAATAGCATATTGCCTTCTCAAAGAAAAATAGTTCAACAGATAACACACCATGAGTAAACTAGCAATTCAGATTTTTGATGTCATTAACAGCTTCTGTTTATTATTACAGCTGTATGCAGGAGCTGTCCTAGAGGTTTGTGGATGAAAATTGGGAAGGTTCCCTCAAGTCCAGGGTAAGTAAAGCCACTACTGTTCTTTCAGATACGAGACACTGCTACAGCTGAATGACAAAATGTGCATTTAAGTACTACTACAAGGAGTCATAAATTTTCTATATCAGGAAAGTTGTGTTGACCTGAGACTTATGGAACTGATCTCCAATAATTGAGAGCTGAAATTATCTTGTGCGCTTGTGGAACTACTTTCTTGTTACAGCTACTGCAGTACAATTGTTCTGTTAGTGGATAATGGCAGTCAACTAAAGTGAATGGAATACAGTAGCGTAAAAGGCAAATCAGTAGCATCAGTGTGTGGTGGGAAGAAGCTCCAGGAAAAACATCTGTGAGAAATTTCAGACTGGAATTTTCTTATAAATGGGGGAAAAGCTTAGGTGATAGCAGTACTTCGATATTTTTTTCTGTAATGAAGGTCCTAATACTGTACTTTGGACATAGTTGGACATAGAGAAGGAAGACTAATCGAGCTTTAGACATAAAAGTGCACAAAGAGCATGTCTCCATCTACCACGGCCAACATTACTACCTCCCTGTTTGAGGGCTGACTGGCAAACAAGTTTAAAAAAGGATTTTAAAACGGGTTACAATTAACATAAGTTATGCTGCTTTAGACCCTCTCCTGCAAGACCAGAGCAGAGCTATTTTCTCTTTCCCACTGTTTAAAATGCCAAAACAAGAATTGTTTAGATGGCTTGCCCTACTGCAGGGGTATGAGATTACCTTTGTTACCACAGGAGTCCAGATTATCTCCATTACCATTCAAATTTAGCAAACGTAAAAGCATTCCCAACTGTTGTTGCCTGTTCACTCAGCTTCTTTATGGTTGTGAATTTGTAACAGTTAATTGCTCTTTTGAGCTATAAGTTTGAAGGAAAAGGTCAGCCTGTGAGCCTGACTCCAGCCTGCATTATGTCCTCAGTTGTCTTCATGTGTAGGTGCGAAAAGGGAATGGCCCTCAAGTTCTGCTGTGTGCACACCATGAAACGTTCCAAAAACTCACAGTACAAAAGGAAAAACTTGAAAATTGTAAATATTCTTTTCCTTTCAAGCCTTGGTTATTTAAACCTGCTCAAAGATTTACATTCCATTAATCATATAGCTTGCTTTTTAAAATGACTGAATGAATGGTTTTTCAGTAGGTTCTCTGTTTTGACTACCAGTTCTTCTTTGGTACAGTAAGAAGAAAGAAAAGGACTGACTAGTACACTTAGATCTCTTTTGCCTTTTCATCACCAATTTCTGCAGTTACCCAATCTAAATTTATCTTGACCAAATTTACTGCTAAGGTATTAGAATAGGAATTCCCATTAGAATGGGATAAATTTTAAGAGCATATTTAGAAATTTTAAAAAGCAGTAGAATATATTCTTCCAGCTGGTATTTGTCCTCACTTTAGTATTAATCTCAGAATTCTTCTACTTAGATTTTCCCCTTGATTCTACCAGAAACAGTATTTAATGTCTCCATCTGTCATGGTTTTAGCTGGGATAGTTAATTTTCTTCACTGTAGCTGGTATAGTGCTGTGTTTTGGACTTTGTATGAAAATAATGTTGATAACACACTGATGTTTTAGTTGTTGCTGGGTAGAGCTGAACTAGTCAAGGACTTTTCCAGCCTCCCATGCTCTGCCGGGTGCACAAGAAGCCGGGAGGGGAGGGGGCACAGCCAAGGAAGCCGATCCAAACTGGCCAAAGGGATATTCCATATCATATGACGTCGTGCCCAGTATATTAACTGGGGGACTGGGGGGAGTTGGCCAGGGGAGGCAGCGATCGCGGCTCGGGAAACAGCAGCGTTGGTCAGCAAGTGGTGTGTGGTTGCATCACTTGTAGGGGTTTTGCTTGGGTTTTTTTGTTGTGGTTTTTTTTTTTCCCTTTTTTTCCCTGGGCTTCATTTCTCTCTCTCGTTACTTTCCTTTTAATTATATTATCATTATTATTGTTGTTGTTGTTGTCGATATCATTACCATTATTACTATTACATTTTAATTTTTAAACTGTTCTTATCTCAACCCACAAGTTTTCTTGCTTTTGCTCTTCCAATTCTCTCCCCCATCCCACAGGCGTGGGGGGAGTGAGCGAGCGGCTGCGTGGTGCTTAGTTGCCGGCTGGGGCTAAACCATGACACCATCTTAAGACATTAACATTCAAGAAGCGTTATTTCAACTTTTCACTTGGATGTTTGCTATGGAACTTAGGTTGCCTGAAGGTCGTGCTGCTGCTTTTGAAGCATTATCTTCGTAGGCTCCATTGAACTGTGTAGCCTGTCATTGACAATGTCTCATTGCAAATAACTCTGATTCCTTTCCCACAGCCTCTGCCAGGATTTTGTTGGGTTTTTTTTGCAGAATATACACAAAATGGCACCACTAATTGCAGGACTGTGTATGTATTAGAATTACTTGGATTGGTATATGTTACTTCTGTATCTGACCATGAAGTCTTCACCTTTATGTACCTGTGTGAATTGTTTTATCACTTGGCTTACTCCCACAGACTTGATTTGTCAGGGACTACTTCTGGATTCTATTTTATTTGGCCAAAGGATGAACAGTGGGTTTTTTTAACAATGAGATACACACCTTAAAACAGTTAGGGATTAAAATCTGTTGAATTAATAAAGCTTTTTAAAAGTTGTACAGTAAGGAAGTTACACAGTTGGAAAAACCTCTGTGTTGCTCGTGATTTCTAAATGCAATATTCTGTGGTCCTTCTGTATCAAAATGTCTATCAAAATTACTGGCTTCGTAATTTTTAGCTACAAATAGCTGCTGAATACACCTGTGTGCCTGAAATGCGAGAATCATTACATATGGAATATATTTATAGATACTGAAAAAGCAAAGAAGTGACAAGTGGTAAAAAAAATCTAGTCCTCAGCAAATTATCTCAAATCTTAAACTGAATATTATTCTTTGTAATATCATAACAAACTGCTAAATGCTTTGTGAATATGGCCAAGGATGTTTTTCAAATACAGCTGCTTGTGATAAGTCAGGTAACAGACCATATTTCTGTAAGTCTCTTGACTTCAGAACTGAAAGGACTTAGCAGGACTTTCCTGCTAAGTTTCACTTAAAAGTAAATTGCTCCATTATAAATGCTGTACTTTTAATTTAATTAATTTAATTTAATTGTAAAATTAATTCCTATATTACATATATTTTGAAATTGTTCTTTATAAAACTGCTCTTAAATATTTATCATTTAAAAGCACTCCATTCAAAGTAGAACAATGAACACATAAGCAACAAGATTCATAGATGAAGCAATATCTTATTATACCAGGTAACACCGAAAATGCGACCATTTTGGCTGACATCCATAAAACTAAGGCTCTGAAATAGAATAATAAATTAGCTGGGTCAGTGATTAATCTACCATATCTGTTTTAAGTTGACTTTTCAGTGACAGCCGTGTTCCATTCATGATGAGATAGGAGATCATGGTGTCTAGACTCCTGCGTTCTTTCCGGTTTGTTTAAGAAAAACTGAATGAGGCTGGGTTTTTTCATTGAACATTTCTTTTATATTTCTCTGCATTCTTTTTGTTCATCGGCAGAGTAACTCTCCCCTCTCCCTCTACGACTCTCATAGTTAAGAAGTGGATGTGCTCCCAGCAAAACTGTTAGAGAAACAAGGTCCTTAATCCTTGAACTCATGCAGCATGCAACTACATTAGGTCCTCTGGCTTCAGAGTCAGTAAGCATTCTATTATACTGCCCAAGTTCTGAGGGGGGTTTGTTTAGCTGCTAAAATGTAATTTGTTATGGGATTGTATTTTTAGGTAAGATCACTTATTTCCTGGTTATTTTAATCTGGGATTCTTCAATACTGGTGAAAGAAAGTTTTATTACCCTTAAATCTTTATTGGTAGAAATGTTAGTAAAACTCTTGCTAAGAAATGTAGGATATTGTAGTGGGAGACATGAATCGTTTTATCATAATCTTTTGTAAGCAGATGATCTACAAACTAAAACAACACTTCTCTTCAGATTTAGATATATCTCTTGCCCTACTGCTTCTACAAAGTACCCTGTGTTTGGGTTTTGTGAAGTTTCTTCTTCAGGCTTGATCGCAGCTCTGTCTTGGATTTTCTTCTGAAAGCCTGTGGTGCTTTGTACAAGATCATGAACAGCTGCATTGTGACTTGATTAATAGACTACAAATAGTAGTTACTGATGTGCCATATGAATTCTTAAACTTAAATTCTTGTCTCAAATTGAGGTCCCCAAAAGGTAGAGCTATAGCCATTAAAATATAAATGAGTGCTTGATGTCTGCTGTAGTCCTGTCTTTTTGCTAGGCCCTCGTGGTATCTTTGGAAGCAGGCTCATGCGATCTTCAAAACTGCAGAGCATGTATTTGTCCCCAAAACAAATTATTAAAGAGTCTGAGGAAAGAAATGAACGCTTTTGGTTTGCCTGCATTCCCAGTGATTTACACATTCACATTTTTAGCAGTTGTCTTAGCAATGCTTTGATATTTGTGGATATTTGTGATGTAATTAAATGTTGGGTTTTCCTGTCTTCATAAAATATCACTCTGCTAGTCTTCCCTTTGTTTTGGTTCCTTTTCTTTTCCATAGGTTTAATACTTGATCATTAGCAACGCCTCAATAAAACCATTGTCTTATTCGAGTTCATTTCAGGTATAAAACAGTCAAGTCCGTGGTACGGTCAAGTACTTTTTGCCTTTTTTATGTACAAATCTCTGACATTGTGCACAAACTCATGTTTCTAGTAATTTTTTTTTTACTTTGAAACTGCTTGTGTCTAATAATTCAGGGCCAAGTTAAGCAAACTACCCTTTATTTCATTGGTTTATGCTAAGCAATATTACATTTGCTTTCTATATATTGAAATTCACTCAAAACAACTATTTATAGATAATCTTAGATGTACTTTAATCATCCTCTTGTGTGCTAGTATTAGATCACTTCAGTTGTTTCCTATAACACATTTTGTATACATTTGCTCTTTCTTACTTTTGACTCTTAAAAATCAGTTGTGTATGCTGCCTTGAGTTGCCCGAAGTACCATGCTACTGTTTGATAAAATGTCTTTTGAAAGATAGTAATAACTCATGTGCTTCCTATTGCTAATTCCATGTGTGGAACATTTAAATGCATCACAAAAAGACTTTAAATGTGTCTTTAAAAATAGATCATCCTTTATACTAATTTTAAAACATTCCTTCTTACTCATGAATGATGATGGAAGCATTCCTTTCTGATGTTGCTCTCGGGGCACTAACAATTCTTTGCCCTGATCACATAACGGGCTCTTTTGGTGTAATACTGAGGGACAGGAGGGATAGTCACCTTCATCAGAGAAGTGCGCTGCTGCTTTTCAGTGTACAATCAGCATTTTTAATGAGACTTATCTGTAAGTCTTATCTCATGCACAGTCTGAAGCTGTGCATCTGTACACATCATCAAGAGTTTAGAAGAAACTAAAGGGTTCTGTTTGCTAGAAAAATAGCATAAACTGAGAAGTGTATGTCCAGTTAAAAAAGTTGGATGAATCTCCATGGGCATACATAGTCCTCGTAAGTGTTACAACAGTAAGCAATGGAATAGAACTACTAAAAGCACATCTTTTTAAATAACAAAAGGATTAGAAGTTTGAACAAGTGGACTTTTCCATTATTGGCAGATACTTAATCACATTAGCTTCTTGCTAGAAGACATGCTGTAGCTTGCCAGGAGGAAAAATTGTGCAGTAAAAATTCATTGCTGACCTTGTGCTGAAGATTTGACTAGCTCTGACTTGTGCTTTTCTGCCATTAAAATCTGAACCTGATATAATAGAGACAGTAAGGTTTTTTAATCTCCTCTAGGCCTTTCTGATTTGAGGCCATTATAATCCTTCTGATGCGTGTAGAGACAGGCACGGTTAAAAATGCTTGTCTGTGTGCATAGTTTGAAAACTAGCGTGAGATTTTACTGCCATTGTATATTATTGGCTCTCATTCAAGTATTAAGAGAGAAGTTTAATTTTTACTCAACATCAATTTGTATTTTTCCAGTTACAGATCAAGCAGGAGATCTTTGCTCCTAAAGAGGAATCTAAATAACGTGAATATACCTGAATGTAGATATCCCTGGTAGTCTGGATCATGCCGTTAATGTATAATAGTAGGTAGTCAACTGTGCTTACAAAGAAGCATTGCCCAGCATATAGATCTGTAGCTCTGCACAAAGAGATGTGGTGTCAGGTCAGTTTTGGGTCAGGAGTTTTATTATGGTATATCCTACTGTACCTCAGAGAGGATAACGTGGGTGTGTGCATGCATATACATGGACTTGCTGTTTGGGCATGAGTGATTCTTAGATTCCTTAGTAATCTCCATTTAGGACTCTAGGCTTTAATTCTAACAGACTCGTTTTCACGGACTTTCTCAAAACAAAGAGGATTTATATATCAAAGCAAAGTGACTTACGATGATAGCAGGGAGTTTCTCTGTTGTACTGCGCTCATAGGCAGAGGCTGCTCTTAGCTCTTTAAAAGCACTGATCAGTACTACTTTTCTTTGCAGAACAGTTTGGTGCCGGGCAGGCTTTAAAATGCCTGTACACACCTGATCCTTTTCTCTGACCTTTTAGTTGTAGTTGATTGCGCAGCAGTCGAGTCTGCTCTGTAGGCTCACCTCAGGGTTGCCTTCAAATGGAAGGCATATGCTTTGGTATTGCACGTGTTTTATAAGAGCATAAGGTGAAGTGATTTTCTTAACATTATGTGAAAGGACAGTTGCAAAGCTGGCAGTAGAACAGTTCTGACTTCTAGTCTGGTGTTTAATTCACCAGAACATAGTGTCATGGCACCAAGCTCAGAGTTCATCTTATGGAAGTAAAAGCAGAAAATGCCTTCCTCACTCACCCATGGCTGGATTATATAAATGCTTGTTTCTCTGCAGTGTGTAATTTTTAAAGCTGCTACAGGGAGAGGAAAATGGGGAGATAGCTAGGATTTTAGTATTCAACATCAAACTATTAAATAGTGGTGTAAAGATGTGCAAGTAGCCTTCAGATATAGGATCACAGGAAGCAACGATGCTGATGTCAGGCTATAGAGGGGAAGCTGTTGGGGCAGTGCTGAAGGAGGAGGATGTGCACCACGTCACAGGATAAGCAGCAGCCATGTGTCCCGAAATGCGCACAGTAGCTGCACTGGACTTCCTAACCCCATCAATTCCATGCAAAGGCTGTTTATTCAACTTAGGGGCATGATTCTGTGGAAGGAAAAAAAAGTGTCTGGTGGAATAATCTGTATTTTTAATGTATGTCAGTATATTAGTTTTTTCACTTTAGCTGCCAAAATTGAGAATATACAAATGAAGTTCTTTGTACAGTGAGTGTTTTTCTTTGTTGCATTGCAAATACAAATGACTAATGCAGAAAGTCACTATGATCAGCATTAGAAATAAGTATGCCATTAGCAGAAACTGATTTTGTTCCAGCTGTCTAAAATTTCAGGAAAAATGTTCTGCAGGGCTTCAGCTTTCAGAAGACTTAGACATTTGACATTGATACAAGTGTGTAATAGCTACTTCTAAAGTCACAAATGTAATACTGCCTATAGAATACTTTCTTCTTCCACCTAATTCCGTTCCCATTTTATGCGAGCTTGTTCAGTCCAACACTGCAGCCAGGGAATAGCCACTCATGTCCAAATGAGCTGTCATCTGTCACTCAAGTAACAAATCCTCACACCTGTTACAAGCTTAAAGTGCTGTAACCTGAGTTAACCCCCAAAGGCTATTCGTTAATACAGTGGAGTTCCACAGTTCAGATTTGCTTCTGAAACTTTATCCATTTTACTATGCTCTTACAGTTTTTCTTTAAGTTTTGCAATTAAAGTTACCCACGGCACTGACTGCTTCTTACAACCTCCTTTTCATATAGAGCCCTAGAGACTGATTTTGGCTTTAGATTTAAATTGAAAAAACGTGGAAAAATTCCCCATGAAACAGTTTAACGTGCTGTGGACTTAACAAAGAATAAGAAATATCTTTGCCACTTTTTTTTTATGTTACTGTTGATGACAGCCAAGACAGCTAACAGGTCACAAGGACATGGGAAACACTGAAGTTGAAAATTATGTCTTTGTGAGTTTAAATCAGAATTGAACTGCAGTATGTGAGCAAGTACTGGTTATTTGAAATTGTTATACAAGAACAGCTTACGATATGACGTTAGTGTATGGTTCTGTAGAAGGAACGAAAACACGCCTTATTTTCTTCTTCAGGGGTTGAGTATATCTGGCAGCTCACTGGGCTATTGGTATTTTTTCAATTTGTTTATACTGTGTGGTGGTTGGTGCAGCAGGCAGAGTAGATGATTTTGATCTGTATAAGGAGCACAGTGGAAGAGGGAAGAAAATAAATGCCACTCTGTATATTCATACTGAGAAAGTGTTAAGGTAACTGTCTGTACTAATATAAAGCTAGGTATAAAGATGCCAGGGGACGTCTTTACAATTACTGATGAAAGCACTACACTTTGTGAAGCAGTGTGAAGCGTTAGTCCTGAGGTTGCCCTCATCTCCATGCACCAGCTGGATACACTGCAATTTGTGAGAGATTCATTGTTGTCTAACCTTGAAAAAGCAGCTTTAGCATGCAGCTAGTACCTTGGTAAGAGTCAATCCGTACTGACAGGGTTCATCCTTGGGGAGACTCTACTGGCGTACTACAGGAGTGTCCTGCATCCCCTTAATGGCAATACAGACACTAAATTCAGCCTTTCGCATAACCTGAATGTAAGAAGGAAAAATGAAGACTCTGCTGTTTTCTAAATAAATACTTCTAGAACTCACACATTCATTAGGCTAAAGTGTTTGGAAGTAGGGGGTTATGCTCACACTTCGGCCTGAAAAAATTCATATTGTCTTTTCTTTTTAAAGTTAATGCTAACAGAAGGCCTGGGTTGTGCTGTAGGGATACAGGGACTATGCTGCCGGTGATGCTTGCTGTTTGCTGACTAGCACTTCAAGCAAAGAATTGTTCATCAGCAGCCCGCCTCATACCTGAACTTCTTTCTCTCCATGTAGCTACATGACAGGCCATAGAGTCCATCTTAAAGCTGATTACATTAGGAGTGTCAAGAGGAGATACCAGCTTCTCTTCTTGTTTTCTGTTCTTGTTTTCTTGCTGGTTTTTGACATGTAATCTCAGCCATCTCTGCAAAACAAGATCGTCCGTCTCGTTTACAAGAATAACACCTCTACCCACAGCTTCCTCTGTGCCCTTTCACCCGTGCTGCTGCAGCTTGTGTGGAGCGTGCTGGTGGGATGTGTGTTGCATTTAGCCTCCCTCACAAAGCTTATCTTCAGCCAGATTTTGATCACTCTAATGCTTTGCCTCGCATTTGCGTATTGCAGCAGCATATGGGCCAGTCTACTGAAGGCTGTCAGCTGTATGTGCAGATAAACTGATTTAGACAGTTGCACTAGTGTTTGAGGAAAGTCCAAGCAGATACAAAGCTTGTACAGAATACTAGCAAAAATAGGGTGTTCCTTGAGCTTAATAGGTTTAGTATTATTGATTTTGTGAGAGTATTAAGAATTTTAACATTAAAATACCTTCTGAAGCATCATTCTAAAAGAAATAATTCAGGGAATATTAGCTTGAATGTAAATCTACTCTATGCGAGTGGAGAAGAGTTTGATTATCTTTCTTTCTTTCTCCAAACCATAGCTTTTGTCAGGAGCGATAAGCCAAAACTCTTCAGGGGACTGCAAATCAAGGTAAGTAGTAACCTAACTTTTTTTATTTGGGATGTTAGGAAGAATTAAGTTTGGTGGAGACAGTCCTTCTGTGGATTGTTCCTTATT
>VZTV01063904.1:0-12710 GCA_013400875.1 Anhinga rufa
AAGCCTTTCAGAGTAATAAAGGTAAATGGTGGAGCTAAAATAGAATGCACTTTGTGTTTTAATCTGAAAATAAATGTTTAGCAAATAATGCATAGGCAGCAACAGAACAGATATGTGGATGCTGTGCCCTACCCTAATCTTTCCTGTAGCATCTTCTAGCAAGATGCATCTCCCAGCCATGCGGTGCCAAAGCTGGCGAACAGCCAAGTGTCCCNGCCATGCGGTGCCAAAGCTGGCGAACAGCCAAGTGTCCCATCAATATCAGTGCTTTGTCTGGCTCTGGAAGGAGCTAAAATCTCTTAAAAGGCAGGACTTTTTAATCTCTCATTGCAGAAATGAGAACAAATTTGTGAAAAAAATATTTTCCTTCAAGATATTTTTGCAAAAGTAATGCCACATATCCCTTGTTTTGGGAGGAAACCAGACAAAAAGTGAAGACTAAGGCAATATTCAAAAATGTCTTCTAAGTGTTTGCAAAAAGACCAGAAGTTTTTGAAAAAAAGAGTGGTGTAACTATTTTTTAGCTTATGAGGAATGTTCTTCAGTTTAGCTGACCAAATTGCTCACAGTGCATGTTGAGACAGCATAGTCTTTTTCATGCATGTTTACTTGTCATTTGTATCTTGTCATTATGTGCCACAAAGTTTGTTAGACTGCGATAAAATAGAATTAAATAAAATAAAATATAAGTTCCTGGAGTGTATAGTGTTCAACGACTTATGACTAAAGCCAATACTAACAGACTGGATCAGATAAAAAATTATTTCTCTAGCAAACAAAAAAAAAAATCTTAATTCTAGTAATTATATAAGCTTAACAGCAGTTTTATAACATTTATGAACAATATGGTGGCAAAGGACAAGGTAAGGTGGATTAATGTATCACAATTAAAGGAAAAGTCTGCACTAAAATGTGATGATTGTTAGGATGCAAATGGCATTACTCCATCTTCTTACCTGAGAATGGCCGTACCCATGTACCCAAGGTACTCCTACCTATATCAGCTTCTTAATCAGCAATACCCAACACTGAATCTCATCCTTACTGGGGTGGAGCATAAGAATCAAAGCTTTTTGTGTAGGAAGAAGTACACACCAAAGCTTTCAGCTGCATTTCCTGTGATGGCTACAAGACCAGAAGATGCCACTCCAGCAATACCCCTGCAGGTGCCTCAGCCTTTGAATTGCCTTAACAAAATACAGTTATTCTGTAAAATAGGAGGTCCTCAAAGTACCAAGGGACTAAGTATCTTCCAACCAATGTATCCTCCAGTCCTGTCTCCTGCCTGGTTCCTTGTGCTTGGTCAAACCTATTGCTTCCCCTTGCCATGAGCCACTGTTCGCCCTTTGGGAACATCTCTGCTGTGCAGAATATTAGACTGGCTGGAAACAGCTCATTTTCTGCAAAACCATAGCATTTCCTTCAAAGGGGCTGGCCAGTTTTAAGCCTGGCAATTCACCTACCTGAAATTCTCTGGCTTTACATTTAAACAAAAATATCTTTTCACTTCTCTCAATAACCAAATAGCTTGCTGCATTTCTTCTTCTTCAGCCGGAAATAAATTTCTATTTACTGTATGTATTTTGTAAAGTACCTTGGGATCCCTCCAAATGAAAAGGGCTATAAATATTATTTTAATTTATTTGTAAGCTCTGTGCTCTTTGATGAGATCAAAATGCTTGCTACAGAACAGCACAATGCTTGACTATCATCCAATTTTTTTTTAAGCTATATAAATGAGAAATATCCCTTTATAAAACCTTTCTACCTTTTCCTATACTGGTTAAGAAATTAATAAAAATGCTATACATGTGTTGCACAGTGGTTGTATGAGGGAATCTAATCTGATATGTTACATATGTGACATCAGTTAATATTACTTGAATAGGTAGGATTCAAAATTTGTGTGCTCCTGGCCCAAACTGGTATGAAGAGTTAATCTTGTAAGTTCATAAAATGATCTCTATATTAGTCATCTGATGTTAATGGGGTGTGAGTTGCAGCTGTGATGTTCATGGGGTTATCATTAGGTCTATGTGACTTAACCGTATTTTATTTCCTGTTTAAAATTCATCTATCAGAGCTTTCTGTCATCCACAGAACAATTACTTTCAGTACAAAGGCTGGGAAGAGAAAGGTCTGCTTATCTTTAAAGAATAGGTAGAATTTAACAGAATTTTGTATGCCAGCAGCATACTTTCTATATCTGCTATAAATGACCAGCTGTCATTTAACACTACAGAAACCTATAGTCATATTTGTGTTCCATGTGTCCAAATTTTTGCTTTGTGTATGCTGACCTTGTGCCCAACCCAAGCAACTCCTTGCCTAGTTCATGCTTGTGCCTGGCAATTGTGGCTTGGAAACCTCTCCCACATGCCTCTTGGGGTTCAACATAAAGTGCAGTTGCAGCTGGCACCATTTGGTGTTCAAGCAGGTGAAAATAACACTGTAATAACAGCATTAACTTGAGGATAGAGCAGTCTACACCATGCTCAAATGCAGCTCTGAGACCTACTACGTGAGGTTCAAACTTTATCACCTCCTCAGCTGAAACCACCCCAACAATGCACACGGAAACTCCTCTTTGTTGCAGAAGGTTTGTTGAAAGTGGAAGTTGCAGAGTTTTATACAGTGGAAAAAGATAGTTTTTCCACTGTATAAAAACAAAGCCTGCTGGTCATAACTGAAGTGTTCTCCTGGGGTGACAAGGGATTCTGTTCTCCCCCTCATCCCAGAGACAGTACGTGCACAAACCAGAG
Organism: Anhinga rufa; assembly: GCA_013400875.1. Lineage (NCBI taxonomy): Eukaryota > Metazoa > Chordata > Aves > Suliformes > Anhingidae > Anhinga > Anhinga rufa. Next base: position 2,763 of record VZTV01063904.1, read on the forward strand.
ATAAGAAACATCACCAGACTGAGAAGGAAAGATGTGCTCTGAGAGCATTAAATACCAGCTTACCTACTACAGAGGGTAGTACATTAATGCTATTTTTGAGCTGAATAAAGGCATTTTTAAATAAAGGCATTTTTGGACATACAAAATTCTTCTTCTAGAAAAAAGGGAAGACAGAGGGGAGGTATATATCGCTAAAATGTGGCCTGCTATTTCCTTGGCTAATTAACAGACGCTTTGCCAAGTACATTGCAGTTTCACAGTATAAGTATATTTTCACAGAACAATCAAACAATTGTCCAGCAGATGCAGTGCTGTGCTTCAGATTTTTAGAAATATAAAATAGATACATTCAGTAGGTTTCTTGCCCATAGTAATCAATAACTAAAGAGCAACCTTTAGGCTCAGGGCTGTCATCAGGCTGCCTTCATGATTGCTTCCTGGTGCTGCTTTTTGAAAATCTTTTTGTACAGCAAATTTTAAGAATAGTCATGGCTTTTTTGGAGATAAACAGCTAAGTATTGGTTTTGACAGGAGACAGTCTGGGACAAAACACATCAGCAGTAGTAAGAAGTCTTCTTCCAAGACACGTCTTCTTCCAAGACATGATGGCCTCTACCAAGAAATTGTGCAGTATTTCATAGAAGTTTCTGAACTCCCTTTTTACCTTGCAGTTTTTTCCTACCATACCAAATCTCATGCCTTACTTTTGTACTTCAGTACCATCTTTTCTACTTTCTCTTCTGCCGGTGGCTGCTATCACACACATTACAGCCCTATCCTTTTCCTGAGGGGTAGAGGTAATGCAAAGATTATATTAACGAGCAAATTCCCTGTTCTGTGAGAAATTCTGAAACTTTCCATTTGGTTCTGAATCAAGACAAGAAGTCAAAGTTCAAGGATTTTTCAAGAACCAAAACATGCCAAAATACTTCGATTCAGCCAGTTGAAAACTCTCTTTTCAGTCTATCACTCTGGTAATTCATAGATGTACTCACTATATTGTACTACACACCTGCAAGATACAGTTAAAAATGAAGCACTTTGATATTATCCAGGCAATTTCTTTATTTAACAGACTAGGTAAGTTACCACAAACTCAGTTAGTCTTGCTCAATCCACACTTTTCTGAAGGAAACACCACAGTGAAAAAAAAAATGACCAGATTTACAAGGGTTATGTTTGATTAAATATTGATAAGCAATTAAGAAATAAAAAATCCCAGCACAATCACCCCTGACTGTCTCCTTTGTAAGGACTACATTCATTTACCAGCACCAAGAGAAACACTGGCTCAAATCAATGAGAGTTTTCCCTTTGTTTTTCACAGGAAAAATTTTTCCTTTAAATTTTCCTTTTAATTTCCTCTGAATATTGCTCATCCACTATGCCTGGAGTTTCTCAGCATATCAGAGCATCATTACTCTGTCATCTGCTCGTCTCACCATTTTATACACTTCCAGCAGATTTTTATTCACACTGTGCCATCATGTTACCATACAGCCTTCATCTTAGAGCTCTGTCTTTCAGGCAGCATCACAACTATTTAAAACTGGAATAAAATTCTATCAATTCAAAAATATCATATTTTTGTGAGGAGGTGAGACAGGGGAAACAAGGGTATTCTCATTGGTGGTCATTTCTGTGTCTATTGAGCCTTTTATTAGTGTGCATAATGAGTAACCAAGCCTTATCAGAAAGCAACACTAATCAGCCTTCAAACCAACACTTTGAAATCAATAGTCCAGAATAATTTGTTCTTTCTTGACAGTGTCCCACATTTATCCCTTGGGGGAGGGACAGGAGAAAAAAAGTAAAAGAAAAGAAAATTCTGCACTCTTTCATAAAAAGAGTATAGAAAGTAAGATTAACTGTATCTTACTTTTTTTTTTTTTTGAGCAGTCTTCATCATTCTGTGGGGTAAATCAGCTTTGCTCCACTTCCTTCTTTTCCTTCTATTGTTTCAACAGTTCATAATCCATCAAAAATATGTTGTTACTATTCCTATCAAACTGTCAAGGCTGCTTAAGAGAAAGCCAATTTCTACCAAACCATTGAGCTGAAAGCTAACGTATATAGAAATTTTCTAGCTGTTTACAACAGATGAAAGCAGAAAAAATAGCATTTCAACATTTTAATATGAAGTCTGACTATCAAACATGTTTTAAGAAGCAGGTGTATCATTTCAGTAATGGTCTGTTTACATTGACCATAACTTGACAGAACTGAGGTCTGAATTTTTAGATAAGGTTCTGTTTACTGAGAGACAGCTGCTTTTAATGGACACGTTCTTTGAACCTGAAAAGCAGTTTTGGACATTGGGAAACACCTCAGGGGCTTCTTCATTGACATCTGCAATTTTTGTCTAAGAATCTTTTAAAAAAATAATGATCCCAGTCTTTCCTTGAATTCATTCCCAGAGCCTATCTTTAAAAAAAAGTGCTATATGGATGTGTGGAGGAAATGTTTAAAGGCACAAGTGAGATAAGACATCCAAGGCCTACTAGAAACTGTATGCACTGTTGCATGCATATTTTTGAAAGTAGTTTCTTCGCCCCTTGGGACAAAAATTTCTCTTGAATATCACAGTTAGAAAGTTGAGAGTGATACTCTGGCCTGAAAAATATTAGCTGAGCTTCATTGCTTTAAGTAGACAAAATATGGAACTTTAATGAAAACATCTTGTCCTGGTTTCAGCTGGGATAGTTAATTTTCTTTGTAGTAGCTAGTATGGGGCTGTGTTTTGGATTTGTGCTGAAGCAGTGGTAATAATGCGGAGATGTTTTAGTTGTCGCTAAGTAGCGCTTACACTAGTCAAGGACTTTTTCAGCTCCCCGTGCTGTGCCGGGTGCACGGGAAGCTGGGAGGGGACACAGCCGGGACAGCTGACCCCAACTGACCAAAGGGATATTCCATACCATATGGTGTCATGCTCAGTATATAAAGCTGGGGGAAGAAGAAGGAAGGGGGGGACATTGGGAGTGATGGCATTTGTCTTCCCAAGTAACCGTTACATGTGATGGAGCCCTGCTTTCCTGGAGATGCCTGAACACCTGCCTGCCCATGGGAAGCAGTGAATGAATTCCTTGTTTTGCTTTGCTTGCATGTGTGGCTTTTAAAAGACCTATTTAAAAAAGACCTATTCAACTGTCTTTATCTCAACCCACTAGTTTCCTCACTTTTACTCTTCTGATTCTCTCCCCCATCCCACTGTGGCAGGGAACGAGCGAGCAGTTGTGTGGTGCTTTGTTGCTGACTGGGGCTAAACCACGACACATCTGTTTGAAAAAAAATCCCATTAATCTCTAGACTTCCTATTAAAAAATATTGTTACTGAGTATAAGGAGGATAGCTAATTGTGATATTTATGTGATATCATTTTTACCACAGGACACTTAGGAGTCATACATTTCCCTGAAACGCCTTAACTATCACATACTTGTCTTAGTTCTCTGACAGTGTGCAACACAGATCACAAGTTTTTATCTTAGTTAGCTGGAAACAATACAAAATCTGACTGTTCTCACAGTATGTGAAACTTGCTTTTTTGTTCTCATGTGGTATCAGCACAGAAAAACATGGAAAGAAACTTATTTTATGCCACTCTAAAATTCCTTCTGTGTCCAGTTGTTCAATGTAAGACAGTTTGAGTAGCAGCTTAAGTTATATACTTTGCCAGATGCTAAATCGAAAATGTTTAAGTCCATTCCAAACCAAGATAGCCTCTCTAAGCATTAATCACTTCAAACCAGGTGAAACTGCCTGAAAACTTTGGTCTTCCTAGTCACAAACAGTAGCAGAACATATCTTTTTTCTTTTTGTTGTATTTGGGTAATGATGCATAATCTTTCTTTAATCTTTTATTTATCCATGTAGCTAGAAAACATAATGCCGAATATTTGTTTCCTTTTCAGTTTAATGCATTCCGAATGTACTAGCAGTGAGGCATGGAACAGTTTTCCACATGCACATGTATGTACCTATACAAGGGAAGAAAAGTTATTTCTCATGCACACAAACAACCTCACATTCTCAGCACCATAGGTGAGATGTTCTGCTTTTGCATTACACTAATTGTATTTTCCTTCTAGACTAGAATTTCTTTCTGTCTGGGAAATCAGTTATGTAAATTGTCTCTTTTTAGTGCTTATTTGCCTTCATTAAGTTAGGAGGAAACCATGACTGTCATTAAATTAAAAAAAGATCTGGTATAATGTTGTCTTGGACAATAAGAAACAATGCAGCACATAACTGTAGCTGAAGGCAAAAGGAACACCTTGTGGTCACCTTGGTTTTCACACAGTATTCCTTGTGGTGCAATTCTAATTCACAAACATGTAGACTGAGTTAAAACCCCAGGAATAAAGTGATTTGAAAAAGATTTCTAGTTATTATTTACTTATTTGTTCTTTTGCAATCTGCATTTAAAATTACACAAAATTAACTATAGGGACTGTCTAGTGGAATCTGTGGAGTATCTAATTATTAAGGATAGCTAAAATTACAGTGGAGAGAGAGGTGAGACTGAAAGAGCCCTCCACTCTCTAGTTAATCTGGTACCTCTACACTGCAAAAGTCTGAGATTTCAGAGAAGGTACTTGATCTGCAAACTTTAGTAACTCCGTGGTAATGTTCTTTTCCTCCGCTCTCCAAAGCAGAGACAAAAGCACTGAACCAGAACACCTGGTTTCTAAATTAAAAGAATCAGGGAATGTAGAAGGTGGCACCCTAATATCCACACTGGTAGATTGGAAATTAACTCCACAAGCAGGTCAAATGGCTGTGTACCATACTTTTGCAATACAGAATTTTTGGAACCTCCTGAAAAGAGAGGTGAGACTGGCTGCAGCAAGTATGGCTAATTCCCAAGCTGCCTGCACGTGTCTGCCCTATGTTGCCTTCCTCCAGAACCCATGGGACAGTGCAGCCTGTCTCTGCTGCCCCATTCCCTACCCAGCACTACCAGGGCTGGGCCAGGCAACCTTCACCCCTTCCTCCACCTCTCACTGCCTCCTGGAGACAGGTGGCTACACGAGAGCGAAGGCAAGTAATTTGTCTGAAGTTACATAGAAAGTGAGGTGTTTTACAAGGCTGAAATACAGGTTTCCAAAGTCACCACGCATGTTCCTGTGAGAATAATCAGTTTTGCCTGTTAGTCATTCCAGCCTGGGAACTGCTGAACAAACAACGGGAATTTAATCATTTGGAAGCAGATTCTGTGAGCAAAAACATAATATTATATTTTAATATACTTTCTCAGCTATAAAAAAATTCTTGGCCAACTTTCCTTTATTGTTCAATGAAGTGTGTTAAGCTGCTTAATTTGACAAGAAAACCTCCAAGACTCCTTTCTGCTGCATCCAGACTAATTTAGCTGTTAATGTTCCATGAAAGAAATAAATCTTTAAACACATTCTTATATCACTTTTCAAGCCTAATATTTCCATACCACAGAAAAATTGCTAGGATCTCATATTTTCCTCCCACTATGATAGAGAAGATGGTCTCCTTACTAAAAACATAATCACAAAAAAGAAATTTATTATTATAAAGCTCCTTTTTACAGATTAAGACATTGATTTTTCATTACAATGTGGAGCACTGAACATAATATAACTCTCTTGAAACACATATATACATATATACATATATACATATACAAATGGTAAATCATGAACAAGAACACAGATTATTAGGAATGAAAATGATTCATATTAGGGCCTAGTTTTTTCACAGTTCATTTGCTCCTAACTTGATAAATACCTTGGATTGTCAATTTTTGCATTGTCTTTTTGTGACTATTTAAAGGTCAGAAATTTATTTAGAAAGGTGTATGATGTAAAAAAAAAGAGGGAGAGAGTAGGAAGTTAGACTTAATCAGTTGTGTGAGCGTCATTCATTTCCCCAGGTAAATCAAGTATCCTGAGGACAGCTCTTCACTCATCACATGGAAACAATCAGAAAGTGCTAGATTTGTCCAGACAGGATTATCTTTAATATTTTCCTTAACAAACATAATTGCATTAGAGCAGCTAGCTCTCAAGTAGCAGACTCCATGGACTGAATTTCACAGCTCTGCTCCACACGGCAGCGCTACTGAAAGGCTGTGAACGCCGCCGACTGTTCAGGATTGGTTTGGTACTGCAAGATGAATGTAGGAGCACTGAATTTATCAACATGATATCAAAAATATTCAACATACACAACTGTATTAATAATAAAGTATGTGGAAATTATGCAGAGGGCTGAATCTTTACAGTGTTTCTACAGGAACTGTCCTGCCAGCTAGAAGAGCAAATCTTATGATTTATAATGGTGTGCATAAAGGATTTTTTATCCAGTAGGACCAAACCAAACTGTGTTTCTGAGAAAATTTGCCATGCAATGAAGGCACCCACCTTATTCACAGTGCATCGCCTTGGCACCTCCATCGTCACAGGAAAACAGAGAAATCTACTGAATTCATAGGACTGTATCAAAGAAAATGTATCAACATCAGTAAAATGGGAACTTTTCCAATAAAATGCCATTAAAGCATCCAGTATATTTAATCTTCATTTCCCTTGTATCAATCCAGTTAATCCATGTGCTAATTCAATAGTTTTTAATTAATCAAATATTTATTTTAGTCAAATACAGCACTATTTTTAAGTATATCCATTTGTCCCTTTTACTGAAAATGGAATGTGATTATTTCCCCCGTGTAATGAATGTGGCAGAGTTTTTCATCAGTTTTCTAACAAGTGAAGTATTTGAAGTTTTCTAACCCCTTGTTCAAAATACACTCTGAAAATGCATATTATATTATTCACAATCAATAAATATACAATTATCTTGGAAAATCACACATAGAAAACATTACACACAGGTGATTAAACACATGCTAAAAATATACTAACAATTCTTCTTAAATCCCAATATTTTTAAATGTCAAAATGCTTTACCATACACAGACAAAAAATCACTTTGGTGTGTAGGCAGATCATGCTTAAACTGGATTTCCACAGCACAGACAAATGTTACAGATATATTAGTTGAGGACAATATGATTATAGATCTGGCATTGTTCTGCAGAAACCTAAACACTCCTCACTGTAAAAGAGTATGACAAATCAAGTTGTCAAACTATATAGCTCAGAAGCAATCACTGTTGGGGTAGAAGTTTCTGGCATAACTCAGTGTTATGACCAAATGTTGCTTAATATAACTTCATGTATTGTAAAGAGAAAATCCAGAACTTTCCTTAACCAGAATCAGCTGGTACAACCTATTTCCTCTCTCCCCAAAAGTGTGTATTAGTACCTGGTCAAGTACAGCAAACATGGTGCCAAAACCTGACCATCAGCCAGGTCCTTTTCATTTGAGCTTATTTTCAGGAGATTCTTGTTTGTCAATAATTAACTTGCCTTAATTCAAACTACTAGGATTTCTGAAATATTCCAGAAATGCCTGTCTGGGTGAGTCTAGTTCAAACTGCAGTGGTAATCTGCGTCAGTCCTAGGTCGTTGGACTCTTCTCTCTCTTGAGGACAGTAAGATGACATTTCCACGACTAGTCATACAGGTTTGTTTGTCCCATCTGCTTCCCCCATATAAGCTGGGTCTTGCACAGTGTTTCTGACTCTGCTGGTGCTCTGCCTGTCCATCCTCATCTTAAAGGGGAAGCAGAAGTCCTTGAAACATCTCTTGAAGTTTTCATCCAAAAAAGCGTAAAGGATTGGATTGAGACTGCTGTTGGTGTAACCCAAAGCAATACAGAAGTAATAGCTGGATATAGCAGCAGTGCTGTGGGACACATCCCCTAATGCTTCAACCAGCACAAAAATGTGAATAGGAGTCCAACAGATAATAAAAACTGCCACAACCACAAGAACCAACCTGGTGATGCGGCGTAGGTTTCGATCTTTTTCTCGAGACCCTGAGAGAAGCCGTACACTTTTAAGGCGCAGGATCATCAGAGTATAGCAAACAATTATAATGAGAACTGGAATTACAAATGCAAAGACAAAGACACAGATTTTCATGAATATGTCCCACCACACATAATCTCTGTCTGGAAATTGCAAGGAGCATTCAGTGCTAGCAGTATCTAGGAATGAAAGAAGCAAGAAGAAAATTGCTTTATTATTACATATTCTAAATAATGTAATTATCATAGCATAAGGTAGTAAAAGGGATTATCATGTAACGTGATACTAATAAATGGAGTTATCATTAAATCACTCCAAGGAAATATTTCAATTACCATTGAAACTGGTTTTATGCAGCTGTCTCTAGAAAATACTTAGAGAGATAGGGGCTTTTTAAAATGCATAACATTCTATAAAATTTGTTTCCCATAGGATGATCTAAAACTGCAGAGCACAAAAATAAAAATTTGTAAAGATGTTTCCATCTGAATCGCACTGAAATTTAAAGCCAGAATGAGTACCATATTCAGTGGAGTAGACATCTCATAATTATTTTCAAACTGCGTATGTTTTTTTTCTGTGGGCGGAGACAGATTTTTCGTATCATGAATGGTGGGAGCCGAATGAAGTTTTGATTGTAGAAATATTTTGCCAATATATGATAATTGTATAATAATCTTTTCCCACATACCCTCTTCAGTGCAAATGGAATACACGTAAGTGCTTGCATTCAGAAAACTTATTCCCTGGCAGCAGCTTCTTTTCAGTTAAATAGAAGCAAATAAAACATGCGTGTGCGTGGAGTCAAATGGAAACTGATTGTTTTGCAGATCATGTCATTGAAAATTCAACCTGCACAGAGACAGCAGGATCTGGGCCACTGACACCAGCCCAATCCCTTTCTGATTATCCGTGCCAGGATTCAGTCACAGACTGGCACTTGATTTTATGTCACAGAAATATTCCATCTGACAGGAGGCTGCTAAGGAATGAAATATTTAAGGTTTCTTTTGCTGACCTCATTGGAGCCTTCCAGCATATAAACCATATGGAAAACCAAGAAACAAGATAAATGGCAAGGCAAGAGAAGGGGTAAATTTACAACTACTGTCAGCAGTTACTGAACCTTACTGAAGACAAGTCAAGGTAACACAGGGATTTTTCACTCTGAATTGTATCTTAGATTTTATTCTCTTCAGTGCAGCATTATTCTTCAGATTTTTTTCATTTTTCCTACTGAATTTGTTGTGCCTCTACAAATTATTATGTATTGGCTTTTATTGAATCAGATCTAAGGGTGGAATGATTCAATATACTCTTGCACATCACTTTTTCATATCTGTCTCCAGCAGAACTAGTCAGAAAAATTCCATCAAGACATATTTCCCTGCTACTGAAATGCTTCACAAATCAAGATAATATTGCAGAGAATTTGTTTTGAAAAACAACTGGCAGGGAAATTTTCATTATGGTGTCACATAGGCATTTCCATGGTTAGATATCAGAAAGCTCTTACTAGGTGATATTTAATACCAAAGCATTCAAATAAAAAAGTTTAAATTAAAGCTAAATATGTTGAGGTTTTATTTTAAATAATACAAAAACTAATGGATGATTTTGAAAGCTGAAAAGTGAAAAGACATCTTTCAAGCCTAATGGAAGATGCTAAGCTGACAACACAAGTATGTCTTAAGAGAGTCTTGACAGCCAACTTTTCTAAATCCTTTGTGATCTGGGTTTTCATAAGTATAGTTGCTTTTACATAATTTTATTCTAGAAATGTCAACAATATACTTCAAAGAAGTTCTCACATTGATTATTACTGTTATTTGTAGTAGATCATGGCCTAGCAGCAGCAATAAAATCAGGATGCAGCTATAATATCTAGACTAGTAAAACGGCATCCAGATGTGCAGTCCTGGATAAAAGTGAGGTGTGATTGGAGATGACTGCTCCAGACTACATCCAGCTACTCACTAAAACCCCCTCCCAGAGGAAACTGCCTCTTCAGATCTAGTGACATAATTTCACAGAATCACAGA
>VZTV01063907.1:0-16490 GCA_013400875.1 Anhinga rufa
CAAGACTGCCAAAAAGAGGGAAATAATAATAACTTCCCTTGACCTGCTAGCTACACTTCTAACGCGGTCCAGTGTGCTGCTAGCCTCTGTTGCCGCAAGGGTGCACTGCTAAATCATGTTTTAACTTCATGTCAGCTGGTACCCCCAGGTCCTTTTCTGCAGGTTCTGTGGGGCAGGAGGCAAACTGCATTCTAGAAATAATTTTTTATATTATCTCCCATTTTAAAAAATTTATTCCCAGAAGTAGTTTTCAAGATCTTTTGTTGAAAAGGATGAAAGCATCATATGATAGTGGCTGAAATAAGATGACATATTTGTTGTGGAAGATCATTTCAGCAGTGAGGGAAGAAGAAAAGTCCAGTTCATACCAGGACAAATGGGCTCCCCTTGGCAAAATTCTACTTGTATGATCCATAGTGCCACTGAATTAAAGAGATGCCTTTTTTTTGTTTGTTTACTTGGTATTTTGTCCCTCCCCCTCCTCCCAAAGAGATCACCTTTGTAGCTGCAATACATCAGGCAAATACCACTACAACTTGTACCAAGTAGCCACCACTGATTTAACACTCTGGCTAAATAGACAACCTGAATACTAGTAGCCAGTGGTCAGATTTTACAATTGCAAAATCCCAGTATTCAGCTGCAGTGCTGACAGCTATAATCTACACTGCTATTCCTAGAATACTCAAGTAATATATTCGGCTTGAAGAGGTATGTACGCTAATTTACCCCATATTTCCCATCATGCGTTCAGCTTAACAGGAGTTACATTCCCACAAGCAAACTAAATTCTAAAAATCCAAACAGATTTAAAAGTCTCTTGAGAGCCATGAGAACACGTTCCATGTAGTGTTGCAAACACATATAGTAATTTCTTTCAAAAATCTTCCCCCATACAATCTGAAAGTCTAATATTACACTACATATACTCTTAGCACAGAAGAAGTTGGAAACTGTAAAAGTTGCTTAAGCATTCTAGTCAACAAATTAACAAATGAACCTTTAGAAATATGACAGCAGGAGCACGACTGTAACAGCAAAGTGATTAAGAACCCTGCTGCGTTATTGCCACCAGCTTTTGATTGCATGCCACACAAAGTCAATATGTTTTAAATTTATCAGTAGATCTTTTTGACAGCACTAGAGTTGGCATTCCCGTGAGAGGGTGACCTGTTCAATGACTGCACATTACTTTAACATGTGTGAACCCAGCTGATTATTAAATCTCTTCATCATTCAGCCTCCAACTGCTCTTCCTAAAACTGTCATCCGAGCTGGCTGTTTGAGGAGAAAGCAAGACGGGTGCCCTGGTGAAGTAGGTAGCATGCACACCAGCACAGGCCAGGAAGTCCAAGGCACCATTCAAGGAAAGGTTCATTACTTCTAAACTAATCTAATCACTGCCATTGTTTACAAAATTATTCTCAGATAAAGTGGATGAAGGCTATCAATGCCACAAATATATAGGTGACAGTGTACTTCATCAATTAAAAGCCTTCTAACGACAGAAATTAATTTTCCAATGGCACCTCTTGCAGGACAGATGCCACAAATCAGAGGTCGTAACTGACACACCAGTTCACAGATCAGTACTCCTGAAATTAATTTTCAAATAATATTCAGTATTAAAATCTTTCAACTTCAGTTACCAGATATGGTACTTAGCTCACGGAGGCTATGATGGATTAAAGTAACAAAACATCTTACAGTGGTCATGGAAGGCTTAACTGGAGCCTTTAAGTACTTCTGAAGTTCATGATGAACCGTGTTATCAGTGCTCAGTATTATATTTATGTTAGGAGTGTCAGATTAGGCAGTGATTTATAAAGGATCAGAGAAGGCTAAAGTATTTTTGCTGGAGGGGAATGACTCTGACAGACAAAAGAGTTTCAAGAGTCACAAACACATATATGAAAAAAGGACAGGATGAGCTGTTGGTTTCCTTAGTTTCTTTTTAATAATGTTCTAATCTAAAATAAAGATAATAGGTTACATCTTACCAGAATTTAAGTCCACATGGACAGAATTTTATATAGGTGGTAGCTCATAAGGAATCTAAGTATAAAAAAATACTGAAAAAAAAAATCACAGAAAAGAGATTGGGAATAAGCAGTATAAATTACTCTGAGAAAACTACTAACAAATGCTGGATAAAGAATGTCAAGGTAAATGTGCAATTGCTATAGAAGAAATATTAGCAGTAAAGTAGAACAGCAATATTAAGAAAATATCAGAATTGCTTTAGGAGAAAAAATGGGCTGCAAATTGTTAAGCATACATTAATATCTGAAGTGACTATTTGGGGAGAAGTATTTAGATGAACTCTTAACAAAAAGGCACTGGCATATTTCGCTGGGTTGCACAAAAATGGTCAGCCCTTTATTGTGTTTTAGACGAGATTTTGAATTCTGTACAGTTTTCCCTTCCTTGTTAAAAATTTCACTACATATACATATAACTGATTTTCTTGAAATGCCTTAAGAACTAACTGCAAATTTCTATAAATTATTAGCCTCTGAAAGTAGAGGACGTGGATAAAGATGATTGATCTTTCAACTTCCTTAACCAGTTTCTAAATCTACACTATCCTTCAGGGAAAAAAAAGAATTAAGAAATTGTCTGGTTCCAGTATCACCTTCTGTGTGGTTTATCTTAAAGTGGGGAAATGAGGGGATGTTCTAGCTTTATCGTTTCAAACATAAACCAGATTATTTTTTTTTAATCAAAAGCCTAAACTTAGAAATTCTCTGACAATGATACTGAATTTCCAATGCCAATATTTTTGTTTAGAAAAATAATACCTACAAGATAATTCCTTGCATAAGCAATCCTGGACACTAAGCATTTCAAATTGCTAAAGATTTCCTAACAGGAATCACATATCAGTCACCAAGAAGCGACACTCATCCCTAATCTAAAAGCCTATCTATACACACAGTCAATCCATTAAATATTGATTTTAATGTTCAAAAGGAACCAGCACGTATTATGGAATTCTCAATAAAACTGTAGATACCTAGCAAGTAGGAAGAAACCAAAAGGCTGTCTAAAAGAGCAGGCAAGAACGCTGCATGCATTTCATTCACACTCCTGTTAGACACCAAAATCCAGGATGAAGTGCTTGTTTCTCTCCACTTGCTAATTTCTCCTCCTGACCTCCTTATGGGAAATAGCAATACAAGGACCTAGCCGTGTGGAGAAAGAAGTGGGTTTGGTACATTCCCACTTTTTTCCCAAATGAAGCATAAGATCAGCATGTCAGGAGTCCAGGGAAGTTCCTTCATTCTTTTATAGAATCTCCCATAAATATGAGCTAACCAGGTTCCTGATGCAGAAGGAAAACTAAATTAGGTTGCTGTAGTCTCGCCGATTAGCTTAATGCTTAATATTTCCATGCTTGGGGGACGACAGTGGATGAAAAGGCTTAAATCTAGATAACTGTTTTCCTAAGATGCTTCTTACATATGAAACACATTAGAGTATTCTAAACCAAGTTTTGCTATTTTTTCCACACAAAAGTAATTTAATTTTTTCAAGTTTCTAAAGTCAATAGTAAAAAACCCCTAAGCCCATGAATTCATATTGCTCAGAAAGATTACTTCTTAAAGCAAAATGCAAATCCTTGCTTACCAACCCTGAAGATGAAAAATTGCATCCGAGCATCTACGCTGCTAATCATTAGCTCCTTAACCAGAAAACCAGAGCTTGCTTTCTGCACTACTACAAAACAGATTTGCTGTGCACACTCAAATAATACCCACAAGGCGGCAGCACGACCATGCAAACGAGAACTCGCGCTAACAGAGGGAAGGGCAAACAGATTTGCATATTCCTATAAAGTTCACTCACCACGTGTAACATTTACTTTTGCACTTTATCCTACTGTCTCATTTGAGTAAGACCAGACAGTTTCATTTTAAGTTCTCAGTTACACAGTACTGTTCTGTTTGGCTTTGGAGAAAAATACTTACAATCCAAACACTCTAATCATGGGTGTTTTCTCTAAGATTATGAGGTTTTAGCATAAAAAAGGATTCAGCTCCACACCTAACTGGTTGGTGTTACCTGAAGATATCATTCATGTCACTTCAGCAGAACTTCTGCATTCCTAGTATTATCTTTCATACACAATTTATAAATATTTTTTACGGTAACAGCTTAAAATACAAGATCAGTACAGTGAAATGAGAAATCACAGTTGATGAACACTATTTCAAAAAGCCTAGGGAATGCTGAACTAAGGACTCTTTCTAGCTTTTAATAACATGGTTAACATCTTCCAGATCAGGATATTAAAAGTATCATTCTATGCTGCTATCCTTAAGGTTGTGATTACGCACATTGAGAACGACCCCTTACTTTCCAACGTTTCCAAGAAATTTAGCCAGACACCTTCACTTTAATGATCCAAGTGTAGCTAAATCTTATAAAAATTAGTCACAATCTGTTGAATTTCAGTCTTGAAAACTATGCCCTAGTTTTCCAATGTTACATATTAGAATGTGGGGGGGAAATAATTTAGATACATATCTATGAAGACTTGTAAACAGTAAGGAAACGCAAAAGGGAGGGGAATTATGTCCACTTTTAAAATGTTTTATATTTTGTAGATGGCATTTACTTTCCCTAAACCTAAAGAATAAGACTGATTTTAACTGTCTTTTTACATGTCCACTTTCTGCCAACAATTCAATATCCTTCACATCAGCAGAATGAGTGCTCACCTGCTGTTTTTAGTAGTAAGTACCTTGTAAAACTACATCATACCTGATGTCATACTTAGTAAAGCAAGTTAAGAAGGTGTTACTGCTAATGAATAAAGCAAGCTAAACACCAGCTTGAATACCAAGTAATTTCTACAGTTTTATTTCTGGCTAAAATAAATGATCAAGTAAAGCACAATGAGGCATTTTCACCTCCTGGTAATTATTTAAGGCCATAGACCAAATATCAGCATAGTTACGGGACAATTAGTGGAATATTTTTATTATAATCTGCAGCAAGTCACGCTGCACAATATAGCATTCTATCACAAATGATTACTGAAGCGATCTTTCTTCCTGCTGTCTACGAAGACGAGACTATACAGTCAAGAATGGCAAGACCCAGCCAGTGTAGAAGTAAAGCATGCCGAAGACGAGGTGCTGTCGCCAATTCCTGTTTTGCAAGCTGCTCTTGTACTTGCCACATCCACCAGACCAGGCTTCATTCATTTCATCGCTATTTCAAACATTTCCCAATCAAGCAAAGAACAGTACAAACCTAATACTGCTAGCAGATTTCCTTGCTTACTGTAGGACTGCTTTTTCCCTTCTGAGAGAAAGGGATCAAGAGGATCACACTACCCTGTTGGAAAAGACGGGGTCTCATCCCTTGAGCAGCAAGACCCCCTGAAGAAAGGCACGTAGCACTTGGCAGACAGTCAATACTGCTGGCAGAGCACAGCCTTGCTGTCGGGTGAAAGGGGCTGCTGCACCTACACTCTTACCAGCGGTTAGGGCAGGAGAAGGGGCCCACTTCACTAGCCCACACTCTTTTCAGTCTGTAGTTTTCCAGTGCTCCCAGGAGTCCTTAAAATAGCGATGGGATGCACATGGACACAAGGTAAAGCAAGCTTATGACGGTCGCAATGGACAGCCCCGCGTTCCCACTCAGAACAGCCCTTCTAAAAGCCCTCCTTGAGCCCTGAAGGAGGACGCGAGGTGAGCAGAGGGTCCCAGCAGCCGGCCCCGGGCTCGGGCAGGGCTCCCCCAAAGGCAGCGGGGCGCGGAGGGAGGGCACCTCCCCACACACCCCTCCTTTCCTTTAGGGACAGAAAGGAGCAACGCTGCCCGCTCAGGGCTGGCGACAGCCTCCCCTCTCAGCCATCCTCGCACTTACTCCAGTCCCCGAGGACGGGCCAGGCGAGGCGGGCGGCAGGGGCCGAGGGCGGCGGGGCGGGTGACCCGGGCAGAGCCCACCGGAAGCCGCCTCAGGAACCCGCCGGCCGCGGGAAGGGCCCGCACGGCGCCGGCGCGGGGCGGGAGGCGGGGCGCGCTGTGATTGGGCGGCTCTGGCGCCCTGCGGAGTCTAATTGGGCGCTTCGAAAGGCGGGCGGCCGTTGGCGGCGGGCGGGCTGGCTGGCTGGTGCGCTCCGTGCGGCGGGCAGGTAAGGCCGCTCGTCGGGCTCCGCGGGTCTCCTCGCGTCCGCGCCCTCAGGCCCCCGGACACCGGCGGGGTGTCGGTACCGGGCCTCAGCGAGCGAGGGAAACTTGGGAGGGTGCTGGGGGAAAAGTACTGTAGGAATCGCTTTAACTCGCTGTCCCTGGTGCCCGCCGAAACCTGTGGTACTGCTGTGCTTGGGACTGGTGCCAGCGTTGCGCTAGTCGTGCCTGGGTGCAGCGTGGTACCCCTTGCAAAGGGAGCGAGTCTCCTGAGCCTGCACGTGCCTTGGTCGTCTTTCACGTTTTAACCTTCCAGGTGGCTTCATCATGGATGAAACTGTTGCTGAGTATATCCGAAGAATCATACTAAAAATCCCACGAGATGAAATCAAGACAATGCTGAAGAAATGGGGCTTCCTCTCTGAGATACAGCTGCAAACTGTAAACTTCTGTCAGGTGAAGGAGAACATTTCTCGAGATGTTGCTCAACTTTGTGAGGTAATCCTTTCCTTGGGGAGCTGCCTGTCAGCAACATACAGGATGCGTGTTGAAGCACTATCAAAAAAACCAAACAACATTCTAAAATGAATTTTGTTTGGCCATAACACAGCATTGAATAGCAGTCTGTAGTCTGCAAAAACGTGAAGCTGAGCTGGTAATACTATCAATTTTGTCTGACTGATAGGAGTGCAGGATTGACCCTTACTGAGTATGGAAGTGCATGTTTTGTGCTCTAAGGTGTACAAGGAGGTAAAAGCTCAGTGTATTAAACATTTAAGAAATGGGCGTATTTCTAAATTGTAAAATAAAGGCACTGATTGAGATGTCTACTCATTACATAGTGCTAATCCAAATCTCTTTTGTATGGGTAATGGTAGCAGTAATTTATGTCTTTTAGACTTTCAGATTCTTTTGAAAAATATCCTTGGCCAGAACTACTTCTGTTCTGTGTACTGTAAGAAAAAAATTTTTTTTGGTCTCCTCCTGATGTACTCTGATTTTGGTGTACTAGGAGTCTTTATATATAGCATCATAGCCCAGATAGATATAGTTATTACCAATATCTCTTACATTCTATAGCTTTTTAATTCATTCCCTTTGAATTGTATATGCAGATGTTGATTACATAGGGTGTAGATCAAACTGCAGGCAATGAACTGTTAAGTTATTCTTGTAAGATAGCAAGTGTCATATTTTAAAATACCATTTGTTTCGGAAACATTCTTATCTGTAACAAGTAGTGTCATAAAGTTTCTTTAAAATCTTTTCATGCTGTAAAGGTTAAATAAGGAGGAACCAAGCATGTTAAAATTCCTGACGGTGAAATACTAGTCACTGTTGTATAATGTCATGAATACCCATTAATTTTACTTTTTGTTTGTACATCACGCTGTAAGGACAACGCTGTTCTTGCTGCCTCTGCAGAAATGTTTAAACCTTGCCAAAATAGCTTTTGGTATTGATTTCTCAAAACTGTGTTGTGTGCACATTGGGGCCGGGTGTGGTGTCTTTGAGGAGAGTGTACATGCTGTGGACTTTAGTGCAGTGTAATTTAAACTACCAATATTGAGACTTTTCACTAAACAGTGTGGTGGAGCATTCTGGACTTGCAGTTCACCACGTGCTGTTTTTCTTCCAGGAAAATTCTGCAGACATAAAGCAAGCAGCTGTCCTAGACATAATTTGTAAGTAAAAAAAGTATACGAATAATATCTTTATGCTTTTTCTAACTTGATAACACACATAGTTGTATAGCAATTGCCCTAGTGAGGTACAGATGCGTTTGGTGTAAGCAGATTACATTTTAGATTAATCTTACTGCATCAGTCCTTTTTTAAAAAAAATTTTCAAAAGCTCAAAACCAACAAAAGCATGTTTAGCTCTTCTGAGGTCTAAATAGATGTAAACTATGGATAGCCACATCCAGCACACAGTTATAAATGTTTCTCTCCAGTATGCACCAAACCCTAAAATCAGTAATATCGTGCTCCAATAGGGAGTGACACAGGCAAAATTATCACAGAATCCCAGGTTGGAAGGGACCTCAGGGATCATCTAGTCCAACCTTTCTAGGAAGAGCAGAGTCTAAACAAGATGGCCCAGCACCCTGTCCAGACGACTCTTGAAGGTGTAAATTATTGGCAAATACTCCAGCTGGAACTCTAACTCTGATATTAATTTACAACTGGATTATATAATAGTTTAAATCTCAAGGTTTCTTTTAAGAGTCTACACATTAGTTTGAGTTTAGACTCAGTTTTGATCACTTTAGCTAAAATCCTTCTTTAAACGTTGAACCTCAGAGATACCCTTTAGTTGCTTAACTGAATTAAAAAAGATCTTCCCATCTCTTCTAACAGAAAACAATTTTGCTTTTATGTTTACTATGAGTGGTATTTTAAGAATGTTGAATAAATTATATTGCATTATCAGAAGTAATCTTTTTGAAATAACCTGGTCATAAAAGCATTGTCAAATTCTTGGTCCCTTTAATTATGGCTTGATAATACATTATGTCACTGAGCAATTCCTATTTTTTGTAGACAACCAGACCCACCCAAACAAAAGAGTATGGAGCGTTTACCAGATGAACAAAGCAGGTAAAATGCCTTTCCTTGCTGTAATCTCAGAGTTCTCAGCAACTTACTGCAGCACTGCCTTGTATCATGTGTTCTAAACACAAATATAGTCAAGTCAGTGGAGATATCTTTAACTATAGTCTAGTATGGATTTTTCAATAGAGGTCTTTAATGTTTTTAGGCTACTTTCCCTTAACTTTTCAAGCAATTATTAGAAATAACTACAATTTAAATAGTAACCTCTTCTCTATATAGTAATAATGAGGCTCAGATTTAATATACAGCTTTTGTATAAGTCTATGCAGCTTCAGCTTTTTCTGTTTAATTTTGTTTCAGGAAAACTGTAAAAGCATCTCTGAACTCATGCTTGTAAACACAATTCTAGTTTCTTTTTTCTTCTGTAACAGGGGAAGAAATGGAATTTTTTGATTTAAGATATTTCAAAAACAAATTTAAGAGACGACTTCAGTCAGCCTTGAAAAATGTAAGAATAAATCAATTCTAAATTGTTACACAGCTCTGGTGTCAATAGATAGTTTTCATAAATATAGCAAGGTATTTTTTTCTTACAGTCTGCATCAAAAAATAAATGGAATTACTCATTTGGGAATGGTAGGAACTGCATGTGACACAGGAAAAATGTATTGCATATCTGTTCTAGCAACTTTACAATTATGCTGGAGTGAAATAAAATATAGGTTTGCCTTAAAATATGACAGGCTTCAAAAAAGGCAGTATGTTTGTTCTACCAAATCTTTGCCCTATTTGAGTGTACATGTTGCCTAGGTGAGTTGATATTGCTTTGTCCCGTTACCCAAGAACAATACACAAACAACAACAATCAGATCAAACAGAGTATAGAGGGAATTTGAAATCGCCAGTAAGCAGGGTAAAGAAGTTCAGTTGTTATTACTTAGATTAGTACTAAAATGGTACTCATTTCCTTTCAGTTCTGGTTTTGAAATGGTATTTTGTGATGGCCATGATAACCTGGCCCTGGTATTTCATTACACTATGACTGAAAGACCACTGTCAATGGCAAGAAGCAGTTTCTAGGCCACAGAAATGAGCATGGTAAGAAAAAAATAGAAAGGCAGTATTATCGTCTCACTCTTTTACTAAGCAATTTGCAGAAACCTTTGCTTGCTTAGCTCACCAGCTCCATTTAAGCAAAGTAATAGAAAATGCCTCTGGCTAGTTAGCTGTGCCACTTCTTGATGCACAAAGGATTCCCACTGACAACAACAGAGGGCAACAAATACAGATCAGACCAACAGATAATCAGCTACAGTTCATATAACTCTTATAATAAATTGTTGCAATATTTTCTTTTTTTAATCCACAAAAACTTTGAGAAGTGATTGTGGTCCAGCAATTTAAAATCTTTATGGCCTAGCTGGACTAAAAACTTGACTCAATGTGCCTCAGTCAAAGGGAGGGTTGTGAGTTTTTTATTTTAAAGGAAGCTTTCCCAATTTTAAGTCACCCAGGTTGAGTCATGGTAAAAAGAAGTAAACGAGGAGCAAATCTACAAGAATAGAAAAGGGAATATTTTTCAGACTTCTGACTGTGTATTCTTGATAAATATTATATTCTGATCTAAAATCACAAGTTGATCAAAAGTTCAGTATCTCAAAAATTGGACATATTGGAAATACTGCCTCTAGCTCTCCATCTAAAGAGACACCTTGTTGTGTTATTTTCCCAAAAGAGAGAATAAAGGCTTTCGTAGTAAGCTATTTTTATTTTCACCCTTCAGAAGAAAATGTACAACAGGAACAAAAGTCATATTAGAGTTTGAAATGTGGTTCTTGTTTTTTCTTTTCGTGGTTTGTAAGGTTACTGTTTATTCTGTGGAAATTTCATTTAAATACAACCCTGACCACACTAGTGGGATTTGTTTCTTTTTCAAGCAGTGGTGTACTAAATTATGTTTGGGTCTTGTGAGCACAGGGCTAAGAGAACAAAAATCTTTCTGGACACCTGAATGTGCTGGCAAATCAAAGCTTTTCTTTTTCTGTTAGGTCACCATCAACTTCAAAGAACATGAGGATAATGCTATCTGGATTAGAATTGCCTGGGGAACACCATACAAAAAACCAAACCAGTACAAAACCAGCTATGTTGTGTACCATTCACAGACTCCCTATGTCTTCATTTCTGCCTCAGTGTTTAAGAGCAACTTGCCTCTGCTATGTCAGGTACAGAATAAAACTGTAGACCCTGACTTCACCGCTGTCATGTAGAGCTACAATTGTGTTACCTTTTAAGAGGATGAGTAAAGGTTCATCACTTAATGTCATTTACTAATTTACATAGTCTTTTTTTTTCCCTTGCCCCATAATAAAAATGGGGCAAAAAACCCATCTGTGACCTTTGGAATGGTCTATTGTGAATAAATTCAGTTTATTGGGACTTTGCTGACCTTGAATTGTTCTAATTTCTTAACCAAGTGTTAGGCAGTATTCAGTTAAATTGTCTCACAGAAGTTGAAGAATAATAAATATTACATCATGGTTAACTTCAAGAACTAAATGTATAAGCTCATCAGGGAATGCTATGAATTAGTTTTAAAAGATGTTCTCTGTCAACTCGTGGTCAGTGTTGGTAGTATTTTCTTTTTTTCTTCTATTTAGCAGACTTCTGTACTAGTAATATAATTTATTAATCTGTTTGTTTATAGCTGATAAGGCTATAGGGCTTATCTGGTTAATCCTGTGGATGCTTTTAAATATTAACCTAAGCTTAATAACAGTCTATTCAACATTTTGTCAGACATGTGAATCCTGTTAGTTAAAGGGCAGTTGCTTACCTTGAAACAAAAATGTAATGTCTAGAAATACCTTCTCCCCCATATTATAAACACAGTGATGATTAAGACTGCTAAAACAATTTCAATATTTATTTAAAGGCCCTGATTGCCGCTTCCAATTACCATGACATCAGTGAAATGGAGCTTCGAAGTCATTCTTTAAACTCCCTTAAAGATATTGTGTTTAAGAGATATAGCCAGGTGAGCCACTTCACAAATACACCCTAAGATAAGTCTTGCTTTTTGTTTCAGGCCTATTTCTCACACCCTAGCAGGGGGAATAAGTTACCTCTTGCAAGAGGCCATCAGGTTAAAATAATATTGAGCTACTGAGGTGGACAGCCTTTCCCTAAGGTAACATTACAATGGGGATGTAATTACTTGGTATCCCACCTACTTTTTACTATTGTTATTCCTGATGGTTAAACTCGGTCTAAAAATTGTATGAACAGTTCAGTCCTAGGACTGAATATAATGAAGCATAACTTCACTAGGCTTCCTAGAGCAATTACTTGAGAGCTAATAGAATGGGCACTTACTCCACTTGTCCATGTAAAACTTGTGAATAGGGAGATCTTCACAAATATCAAGGGATGGGCATTCTTTCTGACTTCCAGTAATTGTCAAAAATTGGAAGAATACTCACCTTCAGAATGAGAATTAAAAATAAATCTGGAAAGTTCTTTTCAGATGCAGCCTCTAAAACTGGAAGTGAATTAATCTTTTTTTCTTTCTCTCTCCATTTAGAACTTCCAAACTTATTATCCAAGACCTCTACAGGAAAGGCCTGTAGCACAAGAAAGTGGTATGTATATTTTAAATTAACCAGCAGTTTGAATGTTGTTACTGCTGGCTTCTGAACTGAGATTCAGAAGAGGAAATGTACATCTGTTGCATTAACATCACGTTATCCATCCCTGGTGGGGTGCCGTGATACTGGCCGTCGCTAGGAGAGGTCAGTATTCCCCATGACTGTCACTGGACACAGTTATGAAACAAAAAACAGTGCCCAGTATCTCCTTTTATATTAGCTTGGGTTTTTTGCTTGGTAAGAACAGAAAATATAAATGATGGAGACAACTAGCTTATGAGAAAAAGATCATGATGAATTCTTTAAAATTATTATCTTCAGGTTTTCACTGGAGTAATCACCTGATCAGAGAAACAGTATTGTATCAGCTGACAAAGTTGTCTTTCTGTTTTTTCTCTTTTCTTCTCTACTCTCTTCCTCTGCAGCAGATTTAAGGATAATTCAAGAAAACAGAAATGAGAAAGAAAGAATAGAGAGATTGAATTGGGAAGCTTTTGGTGATGGTCCCCTACCAAAAATTGAATTTGCACAATATAAGGTAGTAAAACCAACAAATTTTGGTTTTATTATTTTAATGTAATAGTAGCAGCTACATTAAATTGCAAATTGAAGAAATATTACATTTTTTTAATTTTGAAGAGGAAGTTTTAAAATTAAAGTATCTTTAAGAAACAGATTTGCATTGAGATTTGGTCAGACTACTAGATCATGTTTCAGTCTTTCAGCCTTGGGAACTAAGTGTTTTGACTTGTTTTTGTAATAAAGGTAGACTTATACCAGCAGCGTGGGGAAGCTGTGAGAAGTTTGGGTTATTTGAAGAACATATGAAGCTCACATTACACATAACACCATAATTTAACTTCTTGGATGATGCACTGATTTTCTGATGAACAGATATACTGGAAATTCTAAGCAATACTTGGTGTTTTATAATATTGCTGAACAGGCTGCCTCTGTCAGCAGAAAACTGTTTACCACATGGTGGCACCCTCTGATTTTATTCAAATATTCCTCCAGCTAGAATCATGTTAACATTGCAAATAATAGACAAATAGGATACAGTCTTATTGCATATTACACTTTTAATGCTTAGATAATAATATATTAATTGCTTATACACCCTGGTTCAATTTTGTGTGAACAGCTTGAGACGATGTTTAAAAGTAATCCTAAACTGGATGTTTTGGATAAAGAACCATTCAGATGTCTGGTCAAGTTTTCTAGTCCACATCTCTTAGAATCGCTGAAATCCTTGGCACCGGCAGGTAAGTGTTCCAACTCTATACAATGGAGAAAAAAGCAGCGGTTAAATAATTTGCCATCTTACATTCTGCTTGTATCTTGCATAAGGGAGAACCTTCCTAGTTTGTTTAGAAATACATAGAAATTTAGTAGAATAAAGTTACCACTACAAAAACTTGGGTGTAAATATATACCAGTTTGTTCTTAGAATTACTGATTTGTACATAGTTGTTAAAACTAAAAACACAGCTTGAGTATTTATGAAAGGTAAATATTGGTTAAGTTAAGCTATAATTATCTGTTTCTCTCTCCAGGTATGGCTGATGCACCACTTTCAACACTACTTACATGTATACCACAAAAAGCTAGGAATTATTTTAGAATTAGAGAGAGAACAGCTTTACTTCCAGGAAGTTTTGTAAGCCCTTGATTTTAAAGCTGATTCATAGAGATATATACAACCTATTTATTACTGGTATTAATCTAAATTGTCATAAGCTTTAAAACAGATTTAAAAAAAAACTTGCTCTTTGATAATAACTTAAAGTTTTTCCCAAATTATGGCTTCTTTGAATTATTTTTCCACATCTGTTTTCAAGAGAAGAATTAGCCCTTTCCGTAATAAAAACCCATTGGTTGTGAGGTTTAAACAGAGATCATGGTTACTTTAAATTTAAATGCCATGACTGCTTTTAACTGTATTTTATAATAGCATTTGTGAAGTTAAAGCTAGATAAAGCTTAATAAAGATACAGTAAGACAGCCATAGCTATTCAGTTTACTATCATAGCTGTGGATGGCAAAGATATTCTAGGTGGCCGCCTTATTTCGGCTCCAGTTCAGCAGCGTAACAGAATACGTGTCCCATTATGAGCACATGAATAGCCCCATTGAAACAAGCAGACTACAGATCTGCTGGTCAGGCATGTTTTTTATCTTAGTAGATGAAGATTAGATTCAAAGAGCATTACAGGGCACGGGGAAGAAGGGACTCTTGGAATATAGATGTCAGTAAGAAGTTTCCATCCAGCTTTAATGGACGTGAATTCAGATCCAGGGTTTATACTTACCAAGGGCAACAGCCAATGAAACATACTTTAAAAAAAAAAAGAAAAAGAAAAAGAAAAATCTGTGTATTGGTATTAATGTCTTAAATGTCTTACGAAATTTTGCCTTGGAGGAATACAGTGAAACAGGCAATAACTTTTGAGGCAGTCCATGGTTTAGAATATCTCAGTTAAGATTTGATCCTTCTGCAGTCCTTGCGCATTACCACTTTCTTTGTGCTTGGGGACACAAAGATTGCAGAATCAAGATGGCATCATTCACTAATGCAAACTAATAGGTTTGCAGTGGAGTTCTTTAGAGTTGGTCAATTGTAACTGGTAATTATATAGGTGTTATGATGTAACTTGCTGCAGATTTCATTTGAGATGGATTTGAACTGGAGTCCGTTAGTGTACAAGTGTTTCTATCCCAATTCTGTTATCTGGAAACTGTGTGTACTTTGTGTATATGGAATTTCCAATGTACTTTAGGTATGTCAGTGTGCAGAGCCAGTCTTCATGGCACAGTGTAAATATTTTGAGAGGCTTTTTTGTTCAAACTGTAAATAAATGTGTAAGTATTCTCATAGAACTTTGTCTGGCCTGACTTAGTATTATGTTAAGTCATGTTTCTGATTTGTTTGTTTTGCTTATCTCTGTGTAACTCACTTGTAAAGAGGGGTTTAGGACTAACTGCTAGTGATGTATTTTTAGGACTTCCACCTCTAATTCAAGTATTTTATCAAACTAACACTTAATGTCAGGATTTGGAAACAATTCCAGGTTTTGTGTGAGATGCAAAATGTATGACAGACATTAACAGTTGTCTCTTAATGTCTGTCTCTCATATCCTCATAGAGCCTTCTAGGAGTCAGGCCCATTAGCATTCCAGTATGCATTTCACTCTCTGCAACTTTCTTCCTAATGCTCTTTCCCAAATAACTCAAATGCCTGAAATGATAATGATTTACCATAAAGATAAAGCTCCCAAATGCTCTGAAACATGGTGAGTACCTGGCCTACTGCCTGTTTCTGCCACTAGTTTCCGGGAAAGGCAGTCTCCATTCCCTTTCTAACAACCAAAAAGTTGGTGTCTCCAATTTTCAGATACATATTTCATTTCTAATAGCCTGTAACCAGTGCTCTTATAGGAACTATGCCAGCAGTTCCAGGCAAGCAGGCATGTATTTAGCGATGACAAGCAGCAGAACGCATGCAGTGAGAGGACGGGCTGTAGGATGAGCACAAGACCTCGGCCCAGCCTGGGAGCTATGCTCATCACCCTGCTCTTCCCCACTTAAGGGTGGGGTGGTTTTGGTGTATGGTTATTTGTGTTTGGTTTTGGTGGTGTTTTTCTTTTCCTCTCACTGGCCAAGGTTTAGGGGATTGTTATTGTTGGTTCTTTAAAATGAAATTATACATCAGTAAATAAATAAATGCAAAATATCTGCTCTGGGGAGGAGATGCTGCAGCCCATCTGCCTATGGGAAGATAACGGGGCAAAGGCTGGTGCAAGTGCTTTTTTTTCGTATGTTCTAGCTCCATCTACTCTCTGAAGTCTACACTGTTATTCTTTTTTGCTGTGAATCATATAGAATCATTGAGGTTGGAAAAGACCTCTAGGATCACCAAGTCCAACCATCAACCCACACCCCCAGGCCTCCTAAACCATGCCCTGAAGTGCCACATCTACGTGGTTTTTGAACACCTCCAGGGATGGTGGCTCCACCACCTCTCTGGGCAGCCTGTGCCAGGGCCTGACTTGCTCTTTCAGTGAAGAGATTTTCCTAATATCCAATCTAAACCTCCCCTGACACAGCTCGAAGCCATTTCTTCTCACCCTATTGCTTGTTACTT
>VZTV01063923.1:0-18073 GCA_013400875.1 Anhinga rufa
CGTTCTGTGATTCTGTGCTTCTTGGTTCCTACTCTTCATGAGTTCATAGTTATTGAGCAATATTAAAAGGTATATATGAAAGCCTTTTACATCAGCATTATAGTCCTGATCTCTCAGGACAGTCAAAACCTCAGTTTTATTCCTCTACTGCTTTTTTCCTCAACCTACTTGTACAGTATCTTTTTTTCTACAATATCCTTACCTAGCAAAGGCTAATCTGAAAGACTTGTTCATCAGGCATTTCCTTTCACTAGTAAGCATGTCCTATTAGAGCTGTGGTGTTTCTGTCTGGTTGTTTGATGGCCCATCTATGAAAGCTCGTGGCCTGTCCACTCAGCTTGAACGAGGAGAGAGTTGACAGAAGACCCTTCAAGACCCTCTTCTTCTGCTGCTGGTTTGCAAGCTAGTTCTGAGCTAGTAATTCCCCAAAAAAGTAATAGCTTTTATTTGTCTCATTACTATAGTGGCTCAAGAAGGGAAAGAAAGCAGAGGGCAGCTAGCTGAGCCAGTGAAGAAACATCTCTGTGATTAGTGAGTAACTTGTTCATTAATTCCCAGTTCAAAACAATGTTTTCATAACCTGATCTTACTTCTGCAGCCAGAACTAGCTTGAGAAAGATTGAACTGTTTATGTGCAACTTACAATGGATGTCCAAGACACTGCTTTTTTGAATAATTGTTTTGTATTGCTGACTGATTTTCTACTAAACAGGCACAGTTACTTAAATGATGCTGTGATACTCACACTCTGTCTTCTGTTTAGTTCTAGGAAATTTGTCTCATGAGGGCTAGACATGCTGCCATCTGCAATACAGACATTTCTATCAGCAGATATGACCAGGAAAACCTACTGTTTGTGAGTAATTTCTTCTAAAAATAAGCACTGTCTCTTAAAAGTGAAACAGCATGTAGCTTTTAAACTATTCTTCTAGTTTGTAGCAGAAAATAACCCACATCTGTGACTATTTTGTAAGGCAAACACCATGGGGATGGAGCGGGGTGCTAATCCCCTCCCAGCCCGAATGCAGCTTTTGAACCTCAGTCCCACAACAGTGCTGAGAACATTGGCTGGGACCTTCCAAAAGAAGGATCTGAGGGTCTCCAGCTGATGGTCCCAGCTCCATTCACCTCTGGTGGGTGTGAACTTCCCCTTTGCTCAAATGGTGGAGGAGAGCTGTGATAGCAAGGGGCAGGGGAATGGCACAGACACTCAAGCTACTGAGATGGGAATAGAAAGGTAGCATGGGTCAGATCAAGGGGCAGGATTCTTTTTATCTTCTTTTTACCTTCTCTTTATCATGTAGGACCAACATGATCAGCCTCTATACATGCTCTGAATGGCACAGCATATCTTATTTTGCAAACCACCAATCAAGGGAGTAAATCAGAATTTATCATCAGTAAAGTAGCATATGACAGCTCTTTTTGTCTGTCTCTTAGCACTAGGTCTTCTGTGCTGCCAAGAGACAATTGAATTGACACCAACTTCTTAATATACTTGCTCTAATGAAAGGACTTTTGTCACTGTTGTCCAACCCACTCATGTCACAAGTGCTGTAGGACACAGAAAAGAATCATCACTTCTGCTCTGCACTCACTCTACATTTCCATCTGAAATAATCCATCCCTAGCTCACAGCAGAGAAACTGATGGGAGCGAATAAAAAACTCCTGGAGGCAGATCAGCCATTGCCGATTCAAGGGACTATTTCCAGCACAGTTCAGCAAGCTCCTGGCTGCACCTCTGCTTCAGCTTCAAGACAGGGCTGTTACCTTTCTAAATGCTGCTCAGGCAGTAATACATTAGGCACAAAGAGTAATTGCCACTTATCATCCTTCCCCACAAACCCACAAGGCGAGGAGGTTTTTGTTCCCTGTTAGAGACAGGCCATAAAAAGATTGCCAATTCAGTCTTTGGCACAACTGAGAGGGCAGAGACCTGTGGCCAGGAGGCAGGGGGTAGGAACCTCTTAGAAAGGCAATAAAAAGGTCAACTAGTAATAATTTGTGAAAATTATAACCAGTACATAGGCCAACATTTAACCCCCTACTTCTACTGTCATACTTAGTCATTAAGTCTCACTGTGACGAATGAAATCCTTCATCTGCAGAAGTGCCTAGTTTCTGGCTTGTCTGGGGGAAACAACTTGAAAGGGTTCTTAAGATACCTATTTGGTTTTAAGGCTGGGCCAACCTTGTCACTAAAAATTACGGCTTTCTAATGGGGGCACCCAAAACATCTGGAAGCTTGGATTTCCAGATCAGAGAAATAATCACAACTGGCACTGAAAAAAGAGAAAACGTCTTCCCATGCCCTATGTCTCCCTGTCCCATCAGCGAGAGCTCAAGGACAGTCCATTATCCACCCTTGGTCAGGAGTCAGCAGGGCATTTCTGGAGTCTTGTACTTCACAAAGTCCATGGAGGAAAACTAATCTTCTTGTAGTCTTAGCTAACGGAGTGAACACAATGTGAAGCATTCCTCTGATTTCTGAGGGCAGGACACATACAGACCAAATACATTTCCATCTTTCAAGTTGCCATTCTTACCTGTATGCATGTCCTAGTGCCAATCTAGTAAACAAAAGAGGGAAAAGTTTTCACACTGGAACTCTGAGCAAAGCAGAGGGGAGTCTGCTGAGCGGAGGCAACCGTGGAGCCAGCCAAGGGGACCAGCACTGTCCTGGTGCTCTGCTCTGGGCACAGCATCCTCCGCCCATCAAGTCTACTGATGAATGGGCTTCAGGGGCCCTTTTTGCTGGGTACAAACATGAGATGGCAGAATCTGAGCTTTTAAATTAGTCTAGTTTTGGATAGCTTTGGTCTGGGTTGTTTTTTGTGACTTCCCCAAGCTACAGAAGTTGTGGAAGCAACAGAAACTTAGCTGCTGGCATAGTCTGGAGAGCACATGCATGATGCAGTATGGGAGAGAGTTGGGAGGGATTTGTGGAAATTTGGCGGAAGAAAATGACGATAGGTTGTCAAAAAGAATTTGTTTACAGAGTGGTGATCTAATCAAAGAAAGTGTTAAGAAATCCCAGCCACTTGGACAACTACAATTACTCTGGATGAAGAGAGAAACAGTCTGCACTGGCTGGACCTGTCCTTCTGCCCCCCAAAACCCAGCGCTCTGGGGCAGCTCTTTCATAAATACTTTACAGCACAGCTTGCTAGGCAGCCTGCAGGCTGAGGCCAGTTGTGTGACCATTTCTGTCCCTAATGGCCTGCTCCACTACAGCCACGTAAATGAGTGAGAAATATTCTCACAGGAAACTGGGGTCTTGAAAAAAGCCCTGAAGTAGAGCAGATAAATCTGCAGCAGTGTTGGCATTGCATAAAGGACAGGGTGAATAATAATAG
Organism: Anhinga rufa; assembly: GCA_013400875.1. Lineage (NCBI taxonomy): Eukaryota > Metazoa > Chordata > Aves > Suliformes > Anhingidae > Anhinga > Anhinga rufa. The sequence goes on from VZTV01063923.1 coordinate 3,359, forward strand.
CAACAAAGAACTCCTAGCATCCAGAAAGCATGGCAGAGGTTAGGTTCTGCCACAGAGACAGTTGTTCGGGAGAGATTTAAATGTTTTGAAAGAAAGCTCAGCGGGGCAATTGTGCAGGGAGCTACTAAAAGGCCCTGTTTCAGCCGCAGCCCCCGGGTGCTGGGTACTGCCTGACAATGCTGCCACAGAACATGGCCTCTTCAGCACTTCTCCACGTGTTTCCAAGCATGAATGTCCCATAGCCCTCCACCTTGTTGTAGGTGGTTCAGTCCATGTTGGCAGGCTATAAAAACTGAATCCCGCTCCTCAGCAGCCTGTTAAAAGGTGGGACCTGCACTCTGGCCAGCTCTTGCTCCCTTTTCCAGCAGCCACCTTGGCCATTTTCAGCTCAGGAGTGGCTGAAATTTCCTTTTCCTACAGAAATTCAAGCCTGGAGCTGGAAGCTGCCACCGTCCAACCTCACCCTCGACACTCCTGTTGCAGCATGTTGCCAGAACTTCCCTTGCAGACCCCAGCCATGTTCCCACTGGCCACTGCATCCCCAAGAAATTCTCCCTGCGTCCCTTCAGGGAAGCCTGAGGGGAACACATTACCACAGCTATCTTCACTGTGCACTGGCTCTTTGGAGTCTGGACAGACTGCAATATTCTCAAATGTGTCTGTTCTTCAATGGATTATTTTTGAATTTCTTCAACAATTAATTCTTGCTCTGTACCCTGACTCACTGAGTGCTGCACCTCTCGTAAGTAATGCATGCTAATGATCATCTGCTCTGGATTTTATAGCTAGTAGTGGTGAAAGATGAAAGCCCAATATTGCCTATTATACTGAGGTTAGAGTCAGATATTAAAAAAAACCCAAACCTCCAAGATGACATCTGTTGTAGCCAAAGTTCATATATTCCTTCATGAAAATTCAACTACATTAAAAAAAAAAAGGCTTTGCAATAGATGGAGGATGATTCATGCTTAAATATACAGCTGAATGCCACTCAAAATTCTCTCTTTTCCCTAGTCCTTGCTGTTTTGTGAGTCCAGCCGAGAAGGAACTATGATCAGTGCTAACAAATTCTGTTTTCTCACCTTGCCCTTCAACATTTCATCAGAGATAACAGTAAAATCTGGTGCTCTTTTGACATCACGCGAATAGCATTCCCTGTCTCTCCTCTCCTCTCTCCAGCCTGTTTTATCTTTCACTGCTCAGCGAATGTTCACATGAAGCTAATGTTTAGCTGCAAAAATGAAGTGTATGGAGGATATGCATGAATACAGAAAGTAGCAGGACTGTCACTGAATGGCCCTTTTTGGAGAAATTGGCCCCATTTCAGTGGTTAGTGAACAGCTGCCTCCCAGCTGAGATTTTTCAGCTAAAGACAAGGTGATACAAAATCTAGCAAAAGCAATAGAGAGCTGTGAAAACTAGAAGGCTTCTTTCTAGCTGTATTCTGGAAGTGCCCGAGCCTGGGCATTTACGTCCCAGTGAAGGATGTCTGGGTGTGTATGAGTAGCAGACCTGCTCGCAGCAGCTCCCACTGGGAAGAAACAGGCCCCTGCAGTGAAGAGATGATGCTGGTGAGTGCCAACTAGTAGAAGGAAGCAAAGCTGAAGCCTTGAGACAAGCTCCCAGATTGATGTCTGGCACAGTCTCACGTATCTCTGAGCTGCAGAAGTAGGTCAGAAAACTTAAGAGAGATTGTAGCATTTCTATCTGAGTAGCAAGTGCTTCCTTGGATGATCCCTGATTTACAGCTGCTGAGTGTCTTCCCATTTCTCTTGCTTACTTCAGTCCCTTGATTGCTTTGTCTAACATCTAAAGCCAACCTGGGTCTCCTGCTCCACCTGTGCAATGCCACAGACTGAGCTGGAAGCTGGAAAGATGTGCTGGACCACAGAAGGAGGCAGGGTGCTTCTGCAGCCATTGCTATCTTCCTTTTTGAATGCCTGCAGCAGCCAAGTGAGGTGGGACCGTCCTTCCACATACTCATGTCTCCATTATGTGTTTCTGAGGACTACAATTTGCCTGCTCAAACAGGGGGGTTGGGCAAGATGATCTCTTGAGGTCCCTTCCAACCCCTACCATTCCGTGATTCTGTGATTCTGTAATTCAGAATCAAGCTATCGCAGTTTTGTGGGTGAAGATTAGCTTGCTAAGACACCGACACACCTCCAAGGCAGCCACAGCTGGATTGTCAATGAGTTGGTGTCATGTGAAACTAGGTTGTAGAAATGAGACAGGGAACATGACACCTATCTAGGTATCCTACAGAAACCATGGAAGAAAAAAAAACAGGGCTGAGACCCCACGGACAGGAGAGTCGATGGAGAGAAGCAGGCAGACATGGAAACAATCCCTCATTGCCCAGAGGAGTCTGGGGCTGAGCTGTGTTTCATGCAGTACAAGCTTTTAACATCTCACTTATATTACTGGTTAAGCTGGGAGGTTTTGTCTGCCTGAAGCAAAGCAGCACTACCAAATGCTTAGTTTTTTCTTGTTATTATATTGTTCAGATTTCATGTACCTATGAGTTTCACAGCAGAGCTGGATCCTTGGGGAGGATGCCTGAGCAGGGTACTGCAAGGCTCCAGCCTGGGACCACGGCAGTGAGGGAGGCCGTGGCAAATATGCTGCACCGGGCAAAGGAAGCAGGATGCCAGCCAGGAACTCTGAAGACTACTTTGAAGTTAAGTCCATTTTTTCTTTTCCTTCTTTCATGTCTCAGGATGTTCTGACTTCTGAGGTTTTTATGGTTGCTCTGGTAATTGAATGATTCTCTGTGGGAATGAAAATGTTGTTTACAAAAATTCCTTGTGAAAAACTGACAATTAACTGCCAGCAATTTTTGTAATGTGCACTGCAATCACAGATACCAGAGCACTGATTAAAGCCAAGGGCCACTCCTGCAGATACATGGGGAAAATCACTCACGGTCTCTAGCAAATTGCAATTTCACATGCTGGCAACCCACCAAAGCGCCCCAGCTCACTCCTGGCCAATAAAAGCACTGGAACAGGTTTTTCATGTGTTTCTGCACTAAGGTTTGGTGTTAATGGATCACGATATTCCAATAACCTTTTAAAAGGTTAGACTAACTCAGTTGTTTGGGTTTGTGAGAGCTGAGCTGCATTAGTCCTGTTATTCGGTGATGAGTGAAGGAAGGTGGCGTAGGGGGGAGTGGGGTGATATTTTAAGGTGTTTTCATGTGGCAGTTGATAGAAAAAGACAGATGAGCTGACCAGTGGGGAATTCAGCTTTCTGACAAGGGACCAAGGGGACGGACGCCCACAAGGTTGTTGTCTCTCCTTGGCATCACTGGTCCCTGAGCCAGGCTGCACCTGTGCAGCTCCGGTACTATCATCCTGGGATGAGAGGGATACGTGGGGATGAATAATTCAGCTGCAAATCAGCTCTCCGACTGCATAGCATTTTTTTTCTGGGTTGCTATTTTTAATTTAGATACTCCCACATGTGTGTTTGGTGGATTAGAGACATATGAGAAATAGGAGAAGGCGGCTGACGCAGGCAGGTAGCAGAGCCTGGGGGTGGTGGAGGTTGAACCAGTGCTAGCCTTGAGCAGGACCGGTGCCACCTTCCTGCCAAGGGCAGCATGGGGCTGAGCACCTCTGAGTCCTACTTACTTTGGTGGGAGCTGAAAGTGCTCAGCACTGCTTGCTTGGGTTTACACCCCTGTGTTGGCAGTCACAAAGCAGAGGTGCCCATACAGTTATATCTGGGGCTGGATGTCAGGGGATCTGGGTTCAGTTTTGAGGTCTGCTACTTATCTCCTCTGAGCAAACCTTGTTCATCCTCTCTCTTGTAGTTCCAGGTTTGTTAGTGGGAAAAACATTACCACTGCTTCCTTTGGTCTGCCTCACCTAGTTATAAACTCTGGGGAAGAAACCATCGTTGCTTGTTTATAGCTATAGAGGGTAACTCACGGGAAAGCCTCTTCTGTTTTAACGTGGCATCTTCCTATCATATTTTTTAATCACAAACATCAGAAGGAGAGTCATCAGAATGGTTTAAGAGAAGAAAGGCTTTGGCTGCAGCAGCTCAATGAGAAAGTGAGGCACTGCAGGAAACAATGAGACAGAAAAGCTGCCAATTTGGGCAAAAGCAAAACTATCATTACATGATCATCTTTCTGAGAATCCAGAATTCCAGAAGAGAATGACTGGCATTTTGATTTTACACTAGTTCCTACAGATTATAAAACCAAAGATCAAAGCATAAAGGAAATCCTGTCATGTCTGAGAATCTTTTCCTTTTCCTCTTGCTGTTTATACAGTGTTTTCCAATAAATTACTTCAGATGAGACCTCATACTAATAATAACTGCTTTTACAAAGCCTAGACTGCTTTTGCAAATCCCTGGCTGGAAAAGGCATTTGTGTGTTCCTGCAGACTCAAGGAAAGCTTTGAAATTTAGAGGAGTTCACTCTCTTCTTGTTAGGTTATGTGGAGTCTCCACTCTTCAGCTGTAAGTCACTGGATATGGGGACCCTCTTAAAAATGAGATAAGAGGGACGCAAGTATTTGAAACCCAAAAGTGAAATAACTAATGTGAGAACATCCCGTAGACTACTGCCAGGGCTGGGGAAAGCATCCATGTTTCTGAGGCATGGTGTATTGGGCTACCCCTTTTCAGCATCTAAATAAAGGGCTTTATGTAAGAAAAGCCCTTTACTTCTTTCTCTATTTCTTGATCTTTGTGACCAAGAAAATCCTGGACTAATTGCTTAATTGCTCAATTCCAGATCAGGAAAATCTGCTGCTGCTGTTCCCACATTTTTTGGGGAAAGACGGGAATTTGCTTTGTATCATTAGAAAGCCAAGACTGTCTGCTTTCCTAGGGGATATAAAGCATTCAGTTTGCAGCTGGTACTTCACAAGATATTGAGCCATAGCACCGCCCCAGAATTAGCTTCTGCATATGCATTGCAGACCATTTTAGAGTTTCTAAACTTTTATAAAAAATTTAATTACTTTTCATCTCTCTAATGGCATGTCTGAAGGCATGATACAGACTTCTTATACACCTTTTTACCCACCTAATTCTCCGTCACTCCTTCCAGACTTTTGTTGGTATGTAAATTCTTCTTTCTAGTTGGTCTTCTCCAGTTTTGTCAAAGCTCAGGTGGATAGAGAGGCAGCCATTAACCAGCTTTCAACCTGTGAATAAGCTGTAGTACAGTCACTTGGTAGACTTCTATCAGGAAAGCACTGACATTCGATTTCCCACCAGCAATTTGGTTAAGTCATAGACTTATAACAGCCTGCGATGACCATCTCCCAGCACATCTCTGCAGCTGGTGTCTGTGCTGGCTCCTAGCTCCAGGCTCCCTCAGCACACAGAGAAGCCCCTGAAACTCCACTGCATTAGGAAGGTGTTTTGGAGACATCACTCAACACCGTTGCTCCAGGGCATGGAATGCTGTCTGTACGCTAATATACATTTATGACACTGGATGTACGGGGGTACCACCACTCGTGCAGGCGGTGTCACTGCTCCCCGGCATGCTGTGAGTCCCAGCGCGTCCTGCAGTCCAGAAACTGCTGCTGAATGATTGTCCACAGTCTCCTGCAGGAAGCATCCTGTGTCAGATTAACACCTCAGCCGCTAGCAGGCAAGCATGGGAGAAGCCCTTGGTTTAGGACGAAGAGAAGTGAGGAGTACTTCAATGGAAGCCTGAAAGCGAGTGAGAAGTACTCCTCAATTTTTCTATCCTTCTTTGTACAAATGATGGGCCATTTTTCCTCCACATACAGCAAAGCACTTAATAAAGAACAGGCACTAAAAATCCTGGATAGGCCTTAAGCAATCTTAGCGTTGTGTTCATGTAAAAGCAGTGCTAATGTGGGCTGGGGATTCTAGGTGTCAAGCTACCTTCTAATCTTAACTCCTCTAGTGGGCTTTTGAATGTTAAAGAGTAGAAAACAGTATTTAAATTAGCATAAGGTTAACAGCATAAGTATTGGGTTTGCAAAACATACATAAAAACTGCAAACATTACGTTCTCTGCTTAGACTTGGGAAAACACGTTAACAGGAAAAAACACACCAAAAACCCCTTTAGAAGTAAGAATGAAAAGTAGGACTCTGACTGTATGGGCTGTATATACAGAGTACCTGAATGGTGTTTTGGTATTTTGTTCACTTCGTGCAAATTCTTTTTCACAAGTTAAAGCTGAACTAAAAAAAAAAGTGGAATTCGGCTACTGAAGCAACCTTGTACTTCTCACATAGGACACAATGCCAGGACACAGGTCACCTCAGCATCCCTGTGGGTCTGCATAGCTAGAAGCAAAACTTGCTTTGAATTCCAGAATATAACTTGGCATTGCTGAGTTTTTTTATGGCAACAGAATCTAAAATGAGCCATACTCTCTGAAGAGACACTTGCAACTCAAAAGGAAAGTTGCGCTCACATAAAACATCTTACATTGTTGAAATATAACTGCTAAAATATATTTTCTTTTTTTAGCTATATCATATAAATCTCAAACATCTTCTGTTAAGAAGCAATATACTCCACTTGTTGCACAGTTTTTGTGACATCTTCTCCTATAATTTCAGCTACAGAGAGAAAATGAGTGGCAGGTTTTATAACATCAAATCCTGAAAATGAGGTGTTAATTGATATTTAGGAATTGCAGTCCAGAGTATTCAATCGTCCTATTAGTTATCTAATCATTGGGAAGCAAGAGGATTTCTGTCCAGTACCAATGTATTTGAATAGTGTATGCATTATAGCTAACAACCAAGACCATTCTGTAATGGACTTAATATCTTCATAGTCTACATGGCATTAAATATATCTGTTTGATAGTCACATTAATAAATTAATAAAAATAGCAAAACAAAAAGGACAAAGTTAAATCATAGTAGATGATCATTAGAAAGACCACCAGACTTTTAACAGCATCCACAATGCTTCACCAATCCTGTTTTGCTTCCTTTCCGAAGAAAATTAAATGAAAAATTCTTTTAACAGGACTCAGAGCTGCAAACGGTGCTAATGAAGAATATAAGGTATGTGCAGTTGCATGAAACAGCAGGGAACCATAATAGCATCATAACTTTCCCAGCTGTAATATACGCAATATCCTAAAGCAGCACAATAGTCTCTCTGCTGGACGGTGAGCAGGTGTCCTTCCTCCCCTGTGCATAAGCTCCCTGACAAGCAGCTTGTGCTGGTCCTGCTTGGGCTCCCCCAGCTACAAAACCCTCACCATTCCCAGATCTAGTCTGAACTCTTTCTGGGACTTGGGGCTCCCAGCCCAACTTGATCTGCTTCACTATTGGGCTGACAGTCTGACTTCTGTTATTAGCAACTTCACTCTTCCTAGGACTTTCCCGCTTATCATCTCTTGCGTTGGTTGATGATGGCGTTGGTTGATGATGGCGTCCTTACTGTATCAGTAGCGTGCAGCACACAGATTTGGACAAAACATCACACTGAATTTTTCGTTAAATTTCTCATACTGAAGTTATCATGATGTTCTTATGAACTGCTGGCTTTTCTGCAGATTTTCCTCCCTGTCCCAGCAATCATAAGAAGCAGCAGATTGGTAAAGGAACATAAAATATTAATTTTAAAATGCAGAGATGGCCTACAGCCTTCACATCTTTACCACAGCTCACCATGTCCCGAGGACACAGCTGAGCAAGGTGTTGGCAAAAGCTATCTTAAGGGAGGCCAGCTCCTTTCTTTGGCTCCTTCTGTAGTCAATGGAGAGAGCAGGGGTCTGACTTAGGTACCCTGCGCTGCCAGTGGATGAACTTTCCCCCTTATGGCTAAGCCTTTCTCAGTTAAAATAGGCCCTGGTGAACACTGTCCCCAGCCCCATGTCCGGGGTGGGTTCCACAGTGCACTAGGTGGGGTTACCACGTGCAGCTCCTCACTGGACCAGGGACAAGCGATCCACACGATCTGGCTACCTTAAGTATAAAATGGGCACAATGTCCTGGCACAAGGAAACAGTCTATTTGTCTTTTGCTGCGATACCTACTTTATCACCCCAACAGCAAGGAGCTGCCACAGCTCAGTTGTAAAAAAATGCTGATAGGGAACAGTGCTAAGCCACCATCCATGACCATCATTCAGGGCCTTAGGTCATTCCTGAGTGAACAAGTAGTTTTCTTACATCAACGAAGTGTGAATCAAGGTATAGCCTACCCTGAAATTGCATCTCCTTTGCTTGAATATGCTTTTTGGGCCTGGAAGGCATGGCATGTCCTCTCCTGCCTGTCTCTAGCAAGTCATTTCAATGGGAGTAAGGAATGCTGAGTGAGTTTATCCGGTACATCTGGTACGCCTGGAAGCCACACAGGCAGTTCTGCTGAAAAATGTGCAGAAGAACCTTCCCTCTGTTCAAACTTAAATTTTCATTTTTATTAAAGCATAATGTGTTTTGAAGGGGGAGCAGAAAGAGATTTACAGAAATGCCAACTTTGCGTTACATCTATGAGACCTTCAGGGTTCCCGCTGTGCTGTAGGATGGACAGCATGCCTGTATCTGCCTCACTTTGTGATTCCAAGCTAACTGCTAGTGAGCAAGGCTCCCATTTTAAACATAACTTCACAAGGTAATTTAGATTTTTTTTCAGGGAAATAAGGACTTGAGTGACCAGTTACAGTATTTCAGGAAGCCACCTGCATTACCAAACCCAGACCAGGGCCCTGACTCTCCACAGAGATCATGCCACATCATCTTTTCTGTTAATGGGTTGAATTTTGTCCTAAAAGTTGTTAGAGTTATTGGAGGGGGAGGTTGTTGCCATTCTTTCAAAAGGTTGTTAGAGGACTTCTCTGATTCAATAGTGAGAAGCTGCTCTTGCTTTCCAGTCTAAATATAATATGGTCACTTGGGTGGTTTTTTTATTGTTTTCCTTAAATAGCTCTTCTCTGTTCCTGGTATTAGGCCAACCTGTAGATTTGTAGAAAGAAATCAGTATCCTACCATAGCCTTTATTTTTCAGATTAAGCAGCACTTTATGTCATCTCTCATATGACTTACTTTGTGGTACCTCTCTACACTGGTTGCAGATTAATTCATTTTTCTTACAGAAATGTGTCAGCAGTTGTGTTGCAGATGTGCATCCATCCATGTCTTCTACAAGGAAACTTTCTCCTTCTGCTGGAAATACCTTGTCTGATGTATGCTATGAGCATGTACACCTTCTTCATGGCTTCATCCCATGGCTGATTCATTGTCACCCTGTAATCACCTACGACACCGAGTTCTCTCTGCTTGAGTCATCTCTCGTCTCCCTTAGAGAAGAAATTCCTCATTAACCCTGAAGTGCATGCCCTGACATTCTGTTCTAATCAAGCATTTCTTCCCATTTATCTACCTGTCAGAGTCAGAAAGGTTTTAATATAAGACAGTTTTCTTCCCTTCATCTTGAGATTTCAAGAGCAGACCGACTTCATATGCTAATGTAGTTAATGAAAATACTACCAGCACTGGTCCTAAAATTGATCCTTGAGAAACTCTTGCAGTAACTTGCTTCTTGCTTCCTTTTCCTCTGCCCTTTTCCATCAGTCAGTTCTTCCCCACTTTTCGTGTCCTCTGTTAACTTCCATCTTCTTTTGCTTCATTAATATTTTCGCATTTAGGAGTGTATCAAGTGCTTTGCTAAGGTCCAAATGAGATTTACTACATTTTCTATTCTGGAAAATCCATTACCTCATTTAAGGAAAGCTATCAAGATTATTCTGGCACTGTGTTCCCTTGGTAGACCCAGGCTCCTTTCATTTTGTTTTCTGTTTAACTAGAAAGAATAATTTAATCATTCTTTCTCCTTTGGTAATTATACTATGTGTAGAAATACAGAAAAAAAATGAGGTAAATCACATTTACTTCCATCTGGGGCATATTTATATGCATATACATATAAAACATGCATATACATATATGTGTATGTGCATATGCATGTTATGTGTTTATACATATAGACAGACAACACATACACATATATGTAAATATGTATATACAACAGTTTCCAAGCTGCCCTGATCTTTTTAGTAAATACTAGCATTTAAACTTTTCCATACAATAAAGATCAAATAATGTTCATTAATTTTAAGACTTGTAGGTATTTTCCACCTATTCTACTCGTTTTTCTTCTGGAGCCAGCTGACAGCCAATGAGACAGGCCCAGTGCGCATGATGATTTTACCCAGCACTCAAACCATTTCCTGCTGTCAGATATCATTACAAAGTTTAAGTGCAATCTAGTTGTTGGGTAATTGTAATGATGAAGTTTGGCCATCAATGTAAAAAGCTGTTTTAATAGTCACAGTGAACGGAAAATGTCTATTCACCACCTACTTTAAATATGAGGGCCTGGGACTTAATGAAAGAAGTACCATCACATGATGAGGGTTTAATTAATGGGTGTATGTCTTGTTATTCTTTCTTGTCTGACATGGTAGCACAGCGCCTCTCTATAAGGTGGTGGCTGTCCAGGCAGATGATCTTTTCTGCCACGTATATACGGAGTGTATGTGTGGCAGCCTTCCATAATGGCCTCAAGCAGCTGGAATTGCCAGCCTCTTAGTGCACAACGGACTTGCCTTCTCAAATGAGAGGCCTCAAAAAAGAGAGCACAAACCCCCAGGTTTCCAAAATTTGCATTCCTATCTATAATAAGTAGACATAATGTTCCCAGATACATATGAGTTGTGGATAAATTAATGACAATATGGTATCACCATAACCAGAGTCCATCAGCTGGTGAGGACTGGGCTCTTAGCCCCATGACTGTAAGTGCAAAACTTTAAACAGTGTTACAAGCAGCCTTTTTCCAGATTAAAAGCAAGAAATGTAGAGCTTTGAATGCTACAAAAGGGTAATTTTGCTCAACATTGTGTATAACTAGCTCTGAAAACCAGCAAAATTGTACAAGTGAGTTAGAAGAAAATGACAAAGATGAAAATACAGCACAAATTACTTTGCTTGAAAACTGGACTGTTGATGAAAGGCAAAAAAGCAAAAGTGCATAACTTGATAACTTCTCCCCACCTACATGCACATCTCTACTCACAAACTTTAGTCTGAATCAGTAAGAAGATGCTAACCATCACAGATACTGGTCTGATGCCTTTGTGTGGAACATCGAGGATGAGCATTTTGGGTTAAATGCACCCCTCTGCAAACGCCCAGCACAATACAGGTGCTGCACAAAATCCCCTCAGACTAAGGCTCACCTAGGACTCAAAATGGACTCAGCCCCACATCCCAGCTCCAGGCTTAGGAGCCAATATCAACCAGCTACAATACAATAAATACAATTCCACTAAGTCTGGTTCTGGCGTATTTTCAAAATCCCTCCGTATCATTCAGTGGTTTAATGAGTGGCACAGGGACAGGCACAGGTTCATGGATTTTCCAGCCAGAACGGGGCCATCCTGGTCACTAAGCACTGAGCCCTGGATGGGCCAGGGGGAGCTTGCTGACTTCTTATTCAACTGATCTCTTCTTCCATTGACGCGTTGTATAAGCTCTTCTTCATTTTGCAAAACCAAAGAATGACGAGCCTGTGTTGGTTTGCATGACAAGAGCCTCCACTGTCATCAAGGCCAGTGCCCGGCTGGAGCGGGCATCAACTGTATCATGTAATACCTGTTATGAGCAGGTTAAGCTCCACCTGTAGTAATGTGACCAGTCTTGCCCAAATCCATTCCTTTCTATCCCAAAAGTATAACTCTACCTCTTCTATACATTTCAAGAGTTTATTCTTCCATTACCACAATACTGAGTGCTTTTAAAATAAAACCTACTGCAAAAATGAAGCTTCTATTGATCTTCATTGTGTCACTCAGAATTCTTCCCTTTGAGATCTAGGCTCAGAGGGTGGACATGGCTTTCAGAGTTGTTTTTTTTTTTTTAATTTAGTCTATTAATTTCTCGCTTTTTTATATTCTCAAGTGCTATTCTTCACATCGCTGCAATCCAATCACTTTTATTTTTTATCTGACCTTGTATTTTAAAACAAAAACACTAGATACATGTGTATGTAAACAAAGGCAAACTGATACTCAGAAGCAAAAGCCACTCTCAAGAAGTTTAATGGAAAAAAACCAGCAAACTTTAATTACATGAAATGGGGCTGGGATTTGAAGTATGCAGGCAATAAAAATTATTTTGTATTCCAAATGCTGTTTTTTAATCCTCTTTTTGTAGGAGGCTGGAAAAATACTAGTCATTGTGTTGATGCAGGAGCAAAAGAGCAATGCCAGGAAACACAAGCATCAATTCTGGTAACTATCAGCAAAGTCAAAATTGTATTTGTATGGAAATCTGGGAAGCATGTCTATTTAAGTGACAGACAACTGAGGCACTTCTGCACAATTCCCATACAGGAACTAATGAATTACCCAACTATTTAATCATCTCCAGGCATTGTGTTGCTTAACAAAAATGCTAATAAACAAGTTAGTATGAAGTCTGTACAAGAAAACAGGGGAATATCAACCTTATGGAAAATAGTTTACTACCAAGGTTATTATTAAAGCAAATACAAATGTCATTATATCATTAGTTTCCCATAATGAAAGGAGACTGAGCAAACAGCCCAGGTTAACAAGCAAAACCCACATGGGGAAGGCAGGGAAATGGGGTAGGTCCCCTGTTTGGAAAAGTCTGAGGATCTCTTGTATTCATCCCGTTACAATACACACCACCATTTGTGGGGTTCACAGTTCCATATTTTGGCTTAAGCCCCTGGCACATCTGGATGCTCTTGAATGTAGAAATGAAAGAACAAAGCAGATGTATAGTAGTCTCACAGCCCTCTGTAATTTTCACCGATATCTCAAGCTCCCTCTCATTAAAAAGAGTGAAATTGCCCCTGGTCATTTTCCCCAACTCTTTTTCTGTTTGTCATACATAGAGCAGGTGAATTACCTTCCTTTCACAACCTGGCCAAACTTCTACCCGTATACACATACAGACAGCGCACAGCAGATAGGTAAATCTGAGCTCCCGTTGCTGGATGAGGAAAATATCTGAGAGGGGCTAGCAGACTTGGATGAGACCACAGAAAAAAGTCAGTACCAGATTTTGGAGGAAAGCTTTGGTGTGCTTTTGGCTGTCTTCTTCACACCACGGGACACTCACTCATTGCCATTTCTGGGACTTACTGCTGACATGGGTTCTTGGTGTTTTTAAAACGGTGATGTCAAACAACTAGTGCTTAATAGACAGGCAACTCACTACTACTCATACCATGAGTAAGCCAATAAACAAGCCCAAATGCCAAATAACAGCGTATATATGCATGGTTTTTGATCTTCGGGGATTATCAGACTACTCAAAATACCTTTGCTCTTCTTTCCTTCTGAGTATGCTTCTGGTTCGTCTCAGTTTTTCTCACCTAGTTTTAATTTCTGTTTACAGATAATATTGCACCTTGTTTGTTTAGCTTCATCTGATATTGACTGCCTTCCTCACTATTGGAATCCAGACAGCACAATAACCTTCAATAAAATCAATGGGAAAGTGACACAAATTAAGAGTTCAGTATATTCTCACAGTAAGTTCCCAGTAGTATCTTGACAGAAGCCATCTTCTACATGTCCTGAAGTAACTCACAATTCAAACCTGTGTCAAATCTGCTTGGCATTTTTTTGTTAGCAGCTAATCAAAATCATACCAGCAAGGCCCTCCCAGAAGAAAATAAGGCATAATAGAAAAAGATATTCTTTGGTTTTTAATTTTTCTCCAGTTTATTTTTTTGAAATAGTGGGTGCCAAGTGGCACCTGTAGCCAATACTTGGCACGATACTGTGCCTCCATCTCTTTATAAACACCTCAGGCATTTTAGCAGTATGACAAGCTACGTCTGACTTCAACCAGGGCCAGTTTGAGTTGTTGCATAATATGGTGAACAGAGAAGTGCTGGAGGCTCCACACGGGCCCCAATCCAAGTGCTCCTGAGGTATGGCAGGTCTGCATTTGTGTGTACCATCCATCCATCTAACTTCTTTGGTCGCATTTAAGATTGTGATTAATTTTGTATGAATCTAAACAGATTATCCTCAGCTTCAAGCAAATGAAATACATAAGTAGATTGTCAGGATGGGAAAACAATATTTTAGTGAAATGAACGGATTAAAAAGATAAGACAAAGGTCTGACTACTCAATCAGCTATAATCTTGATGGCAGGCCTTGAGAAATATAGGTCAATATGTTTAACATTAGATACTTCAACAGCCCAGAGATTTAAATTTATTTTAAAAATCATAATTCTAAATTTGAGACAGTGATTGGACTTTCAAAATGTTTTCAAGACAACATAAAATAATTCTCTCATTATTTTGCTACCTCCACTCACTCTGAGCTCTACCATGTTATCTCCGCAATCAAGGTGAAAGGCATTACACACACAAAGTAAAGAGGTTTTCATTTGCAAACAAGGACAGCCAGCTCTTCCATATGAGGTCCCTTCTCTTTAGAAGTGGGAACTTCAGGTGAAGTGGGAACAACTCAGGTGCCTGAGCTGAATCCAACAGGGATCACAAATCAGAACTGTGAGCTGCCATAGCTCACAGCCCACCATAGCAATGAAAATTAATTTGCACCCTCACAAGTTTGCAGATGACACCAACCTGAGCGGTGCAGTTGACATGCCAGAAGGACGGGATGTCATCCAGAGAGACCTGGACAAGCTGGAGAGGTGGGCCTGTGAGAACCTCATGAGGTTCAACAA